>JAVSBS010018075.1:17974-67009 GCA_033124195.1 Coracias cyanogaster | reverse complement strand
GCGCAGGAAATATCTATCTTATCTACCCTTTTTTATATATATATATATATATATATATATACACACACATATATATATACACTTTCACTATATATTTATACTTCCAAGCACATTCTACCACTATTTACTTTTTCTTTTTCCAAATCCAGAGATTTTACCGTCGTCAGTTCCTACTTAGTTTAAGTTAATCTAATTTTTTGCACCTTGGATCAGTCTTGCAGCTCCTATTTAGTCCTTTGGAGAAAACCCTCAGTGACCACAACAGGTGGGCTTCTGGAATCGGCTCTTGGTTACCCCGTAGTGAGTGCATGATGTCCTTTGGAGAAGTGCAGCTGAAATCACTGGGCATGCTTGTCCAGTTACCATCTGACATTGTAAACTTTAATTGATAGTCAGGCCCTCCAGAACTACTCTTTGAATTACCTTTGTTACTGAAGTCTCATTGAGCTCCTTGCACTATGGTCTGAGCAGTGAAGGGAGACTGCAAAGTCAGTACCCTCCTTTCAGACCCCAAAGAAGGAGGCATGGAAGTGTATTTGTGACTTGATCTCAACAGACAGGTTCAAAAAAGTCTACTATTGATTGGCTTGTGTGTTGCTTCAGCAGCTGCAAGGTGCCTTCTGTATTCAAATGATGGACTGTGGAGTGGAGATGTCCTGTTCATGTGTACACATAATGTAGGACTAGGGGAAATGAGATCCTGTGTTTGTTTTTATATCCAGAATCTGCTCTGTTAGGTTGCCAGGTTCCTTACTAGTTTCCTTGAATGCAGAAGCATGTCTGTTTTGCAGGTGTTTTGCTAAAATGATGTTTCATTGTGAAGAACAGGTCTTATCCGGGGGTTTTTTGTTTGTTTTTTAATGCTACATTCACTTGTGGAATCATGTAAGCAATTATTAATAGCCAGATAGTTAACAGTAAAACAACAAAGATGTCCGTGTCTTTGATTTGGATTAAGTCTTTGAATAATCTTTTGCTGAGCCATACAAAATGCTTCTATTATGGGATTGTTTGAATCATCGCTAATGGAGTTGACACACCCATGATGTTGTTTTTGGCTTTGATACCTGGAGGACTTACTGAAGTGGCTGGAGGGTTTGGTTGTGTTCCACATCTCACAGCATCGTGGGACACTGGGACAGTAGTTGCCTCAAGGAAGCAAGAGAAAATCAACACTGGCATCATCACTGTTCCTCTTCACTCCTACTTTGATTCTGCTCTGGTTCCTTTCAGCTTCTCACTTCTTTTCCTCAACAACTGCAGGACAGCATCATAACTCGGTCTGTGCAGGGGAAAAAAAAAAGACTAAAGTTGGCTTGATCTCTATTTTTGAAGTATGTATCTGAGCAAAAGTAGGTGATACTTCAGGGTTCTTCACTTTGGCAAAGAGGGTTTACAAAACCTAAATACTGGACGTTTAAAGCTAATTAGATTTAACCTGGGAATAAGTTGAAAAATAAGTCAGAATAAGTAATTATTGGAAAATTGCTAAGTTATATGGTGGACTATCCATAAGAAAGCCTTTAAAACAAGGTATCTTTCTAAAAGTATGCACTGTAAATCAACCAGAAGTTATATTCTGTGTGATCAGGAGCCTAGTCCAATGGGAGCTGGTGATTTCTGTTGAATTTTGGGTTGTACCACGGAAGAGCAGTAAGGAAGAAGGGACTTGTTGCTCCTTTTAAAGTTACCAATACCTCTTGGTTTTCTGTCAAATAGGCCTTCTAAAAATGGGATGTATCTTGACAAGAATGATAAATGTTTGAACTCTATGGGATTTTATTGCATCTCATTCTTAGCTGAAAAGGTGGGCTCTCTTCAGGAAAAAACCAGCCATGTTCATAATGTCTAATTGTTACAAATTTTTAAAATGTGCTAATTTGCAGTGTTGATACTTTTCTTAGGTTGTAGTGTGGGAGAGGAAAGCTTTCTCCCTCCCTTTGAACTGCCCAGGTCCTGATGTCAGATTTGGGAACATTCCTTGCTGTGCAGAAACCAGAGACTTCATCCTTTCTCCTTTTGCTCTGTCAGTTCAGGAAGTGGGAACACTGGATCTCCTGGATGATGGCTGTGATATTAGTATGGGCTTTGGCTTGTGAAATTGTCTTCCCTTCCATATGAGGAGGACCTGGCATCATCCTACCTGGTGCGGTTGCAGGAGTAGACCTGGCTTCTCCTGCTTCTGTGGAATTTTTTGACACCATGAGTGACATTTAAGATTAAAGAGCCAAAGAACAAAAAAGAGGGAAGACAGCATGTGACTTTGGGCTGAATAACTGTGCCAGGCTTGGCCCAAAAGGTAACTATCAAAGAGTCACACAGTAGCAGTTGCCATGTACTGAAGCTCAACATGCTGGTGGGAGTGAAAGAGCCACAGAGGTGTTAGATAAAACAGAGGAAACCTTTCTGAAAGGAAATTAAAACAGCCAAAATGTTACATTTCTTTAAATGATCTGTAAGGTAGCGTGCATTTTCTCTCTGAAAATTAGTTTCTAAACACACTAAAAAAGAATAAAAGAAGTAAAAAGACACAATGGAATATGTGGAAATCATTCCAAATAAGGAACATACAAAAGAAAGTAAACTTTCACAAGATGCATGCCAAACCATAGTAAGGTACACGAAAAAGATTTTGAAGAAAATTGCGAAAGTAAATATATTAACTCTTCTATTTCAAACAGAAGTTGAAACTCTACTGGTGTATCTGTAGAATCAGTACATGATAGAAATGTGATAGAATGATGCTGATATTCAGTACGGAGGAGCTTACAGCTGCTACAACATTTGTTTTCAGGAGGTGAGGCAAGAAAATCCCTTCAAATTGAGGCGGAATATATTTAGGCTGAGTAACATAATTTTATGGAATTCTGAGAACGGATGCTGCTTACCCAGGAGGTTAAATGACACAAATAGGACGTTGCCAGTTCAGCAGAGTGTGCATCCCTAGCTGTTCCTAGTAGAGGGATGGGAAACGGCTGTTCGTGTTGCCAGTCTGGAGTGTCTGACTTTGTGGCAGGCAGAATGTTAGAAGCTAACTAATGAAGATTAGGTGAGGAGGCATATGGATGTACATCCTGAAAGATTGCCATTGTGATTTGTAACCCTGCTTCACTATTCTACCGATTTTTCTGAAGGAGTTAACGTAGGTTGGTTGGATGCTGTGTGAAGCCTCTCCAAGAAACACCATCTACCGCCTTCACTATTCCTCTTAGAAAATTACAGTGTTGTTCAGTAAGTGGGAAAGTTTCCTTTTGAGAAGGATGTGAGAAGTAAAAGTTTAAGTTCGCAGAGTAAAGGGCTATTTCCTCTGGAGTCTTACTAGGTTAGTCTGCGTACATGGGCCTGTGGGTGTATTTATGAGAGGATGAAGGACAATGTCAGTGTCTTCAGGCATGAAAGTCCCTCGCAGGGCAGTAGAAAAAGATCATAACACCTAATGGCTGAAAGATAAAGAGGCAGATGAAATTCTCTGTAAATAAATGCAAAATAATCAGTTTAATAGAGGAGGACCAGCTGCCACTATGTTATTCAATGGTAGACTTTATTTTAGCTGTTCCTCTTTTGGGAAGAGACCTTGAAATAGTTGCAGGCAGGTTTATGTGAACTTTAGCTCACAGCTAGTCAAAAAGCTACATACATTTTAGGCATGAATAGGAAGGGGACAGACAACAGAAAGCATCCCGGACTTTACTTAAATACATGATAGATTTCTTGTTATCTGTAACAGGCCAAGTAAATAGATGTTCATTCACTTAACTATTGACTGATTTCACAGGAAGCCATCCCCATTTTAAGAAAGCAGGCTCAAAGGGTGATAAAAGCACCAAAATGGCTAAATGAAACTTTTTCCCTCAAAAATTAAGTTTTTCAAAGTCCCTTTGCTTCTCCAAGGTCTTGCAGCTGTGGAATTCACAGACTCCCTAAGTTGGCTGTACTTAAAAAGCGTTGTGATTGATGTGCCATTCCATAACTACCCAGAAACATCAGGCTGTTAGGAAAACAGCCTAGTGAGCAGCCCACAAGACTTAGGGAGCCACTGCAGTATCTTAGCATCTATGTCCGTGATCAATGAATGGGCAAACAGCTTTAGGTTTTTTTGACATGTAATGGTGTGGGAGAGATGTTTAATAATGTTTTATGTTAGAGGTTACAAGCTAACTCTAAAACTCAATTAGTAGCGAATGACACTTCATGTGCAAGTCATTAAAGACAGAGGATTTTGATGCTGATTTTTATTAGGGATCAAGGAGAAAGATGATGCAGGGTGAAAAACAGAGGTACATAGTCATGCGAGTGTCATGTGTATAAGCCAGAACTGCATTATCAGGTACCTTAGCTTTCTTTTCCCACTCTCATGCTTTCTAGGGTTTGAAGAGGGGGAGTTGTGTCCCCTCCTCCTTCCTCTGCAATAAATAGTTAACACCACAGGCATTTTCAGTGTCCTGGGGCAGTCTTTTGAGTTAACAGTTAATATAGGAGAGACTCCCTGTCAGTTATCCTTTCAGCCTCTCTTTCTGCACAATCACAAAAGTATTCTGGTTCATGCTTGGCAATTTCACACTCAGAAGGATTTCTGTTAGCCAAAAGGACTAGGTGGTTGTTGTTGTTATTTTTATTATTATGCCTTAATGCCAGCATAGATATAGGCTCAGACAGAAATGATGAGGACCATTGGCCCTTCCTGTGCTTCAGATCTGAATGTTACACAAATTTAATCCTTAACGGTATCCATCAGTTTAAATAAATACATAAAATGTGTCTATATATAGATAGAATGAAATCTGTATCACTTGTTTGTTGCCTCTGGACTACCAGAAGTTTTGGAAACATGTACTGATGCCCGTTGCCTTAGCAGAAGTTAGCAGTAACTCTGTTTACTTAGCATTATTTTTTGGATGGGCATATTGACTCCTGTAAGTGACATCAAACCCAGGCTGAGAGTTTCCAAACTGAGACAAGCTCTGCCAAAACAGAAGAATTCTGTTAGCATTGAGCTCTAGATGTCTAATGTGCCACTCTCAAACAGCAGTGCTGTTTTGGGAAGTACTGAGCAGCTGGGACCCAGAAGCAAGCAACAAAAAGACATTGCTGGCTCCAAATGGCCAATTCTCTTCTCTGAAAGGGCAAAATGAAAGGCGGTGGGGGGTGTTTACAGAGAGTGCTTGTTATTCCTCCTTCCTCACATACTTCTAAATGTGCAGTTTCCTATTTGAAAGGACTTCTCAGCTAGGTAAGACTTATATTTCTTGCAACTGATCAAACTAGAGGAAAATAGAGAGGAATAAGATCAGCATGGCTAGTAAGAGTGATTCTAGAGCATACCATCCAACTTTGGTTATATTTTGCAATTTACTGTAAATACCCTTATTATATATTTTTTTTCTAATTCTTCAAACTTTTGCTCATCTAACTTCCATGGGAATTTGTGTGAATAATGACTTCAGGATTCTTGATGTGGAAATAATTATCCTTGTACTGGATGCTACCATGTCAGACTGTGTAGTACTACCACAGATTTCTGTGTGTGCTCAGCCAGGCCAAGCCTTGAGACAAAGCTGCATCAGGCTGCTTTGCTATTCCTCCATCCTAGAAATTCTCCATACTTCTAGAAAGTGCAAACTTCATTCCTAGAATTGGGAATTACTGACCAAATCACTCACCTTTTTTGTTCTTTTTTTTTTTCCCTTCCTCTTTTTTTTCTGATTAATATCTTAGATGTGTTGTTCATTTGTTCTTTTTGATGTCTACTGGTGTCACTTCTTGGAATAAAAATCTACAGAGAAAAATACCTCCCTAATTGTATCAAAATAGTAATACTTCCAATCATAGAATCATGTTGGCTGGAAAAGACCTTTTAAGATCATAGAGTCCAACTGTTAACTCAGCACTGCCAGGTCACCACTAAACCATGTCCCTAAGCACCACATCTGCACATCTTCTAAATACCTCCAGGGATGGTGACGCCACCACTTCCAGGGCTATTCCAGGGCTTGACAACTCTTTCTGTGAAGAAATGTTTCCTAATACCTGCCATGGTGCAACTTGAGGCCATTTGCTCTTGTCCTATGGCTTATTACTTGGGAGAAGAGACCGACCCTGGCCTTGCTATAATCTCATTTCAGGGAGTTGTAGAGAGTGAGAAGGTCTCACCTAAGCCTCTGTTTCTCCAGGCTAAACAACCTTAGTTCCCTCAGCCACTCCTCATAAGGTTTGTTCTCTAGACCCCTCATCAGCTTTGTTGCTCTTTGGACACGCTCCAGCACCTCAATGTCCTTCTTGTCGTGAGGGGCCCAAAACTGAACCCAGTATTGCAAGTGTAACCTCACCAGTGCTGAGTACAGGGGGACGATTAAAAAATGCAATAAATGCTCATTTGCTTCCTTTGCTCACTTCTGTTTATTTAAGGAATTACCAAAGTATTGTAAAGGATAACTCATAGTCTGGGGGTGTACAGTCTGACCCCAGAAAGGTTGTGAAGTCTCCTTCTCTGGAGATATTCAAAACCCGCCTGGACATAATCCTGGACAACCTGCTCTAGGTGAACCTGCTTTAGCAGGGGGGTTGGACTAGATGATCTCTAGAGGCCCTTCAGCTCAGTGATTCTGTGAATGTGACACAGTGATGTCCACTCTGAGATAGGAACACTATAGACTTTGCTGCTAGCATGGTGCTAGTTGGTAGGGCCGTGCTTCTAGTTGGAGTGTGAGCAAGGCCAGAAAATAGAAGAGGAGAGGTGCTGAGCACCGTATTTCTGGTAGTGGCAATGGTTGCAGGGCATCTGTGCTCTCCGTCTTGCCTTCGGGAGCGTAAAAACTCAGTTGTAGCTAGTGAAAAAACAGACATGTATCAATAAAATACAGCCAGAGTGTAATTAAATAATAAAACACGACAAACAGTGTGTTTCTAAGGAATTACAACATGCCTTGGGTGGAGTTATGAGGCCTGAGGCCAAAGGTTGGATGGCTTTACTCACCCGAGACACACAGAAAACCCCTAATGCCGACAGTGCTAGAGAAAGGAAGAGTGGGATGGTGTGGGCAGTCTTTCTGCGTGCAGTTTAGAAACCAGGTTTTGAGTTTATCCTCGTTGGGTGCAGAACTGTCTGTATCTCTGGCATGCTTTCTGCTGTGTGTCGCCTCCACTGGTTTATCTACTACGACTGCAGAATGATGCTGGCACGTCCAACCAGCTTGTTCAGCACCCAAACAGATCTAATGAGTGGAGAGAAAGTTTTCCCCTGGATGAAGGCATTTTTTTCCAGCCTCTGGGCTTGGGCTGGGGTTTCCATGAGGAGAGCTCAAGAGCAATGAGAGCAGCTGCAAGCTGTGATGTGGAGAACAAAGAACCAGGAGAATGAGAGGATCCCTGAGATGCTGTAAGCTGGCCTGCTGAGGGGTCTGTGCTGAGGCTAAGGCTGGGAGGCCTTGAGGTGACATGTCTGGGGTAACAGACATCCTGTGACCATGGATTTGGCCAGAGAGGCCCAGAGGATGAGCTGCAAGCTGAAGTTACATTGGCCAGTGAGGTGGGACAAATGATGAGTGAGACCGTTTCTATGTTTTTCAGTATAGGTGATTAAAATTTAATTGTGATACCACTGGGTTTTGATAGCTACTATTGTACTTCTGGACTGGGAACTGTGAGATTTCAAGGAGCCATGGGTGGGATGGCCAGCTTCTTCCCATTCATACTGGTTTTCTCCAAGTGACCCTTCTAAGGATCTGAAGCTTTACCCAAGACATAGGCATGAGGAAATACTTGCAAATGCAGCCTTTCTCTTACCCTGTGCTCTTCCTCTCTGTTATCTTTGGGCATTTGGCTGGAATGGTAGAAGACTTGTGCAGAGGCAGGAGACTTCTGCTGAGAAGCCTCTCACAGCAGACAGCAGGATGTTGTCTCTCAGTGAGGGGCAGAAGCTCAACCTGATGGCAGCTCCCAGGAGGGTGTGAGAGTGACAGGCTCTTGGAGGAGAGGTCTTGTGAGGTGGGAGCCTTTGTGTCAAGTTGCTCATAAAGTGTTTCAAAGATGGAACATGCTGATTCACGGAAATTGAGACTGTTTGTGGGAAAGGATTGGCTTTCACAAATATCTTGACTTGAAAACTATTGTGGAAATAAAACTTTGGAACTGTCAGAGTGTTTTGGTAGTTTCTAACTGAATGGCTTTCTCATTCAAAATTACTTTTTGTTTTGAGAATTAGATTTAATAGCATATTTAAGAAGTTGCGTTGAAAAGATGTGTTTTGAAATTGTCAAAGCAGGATGTTGGCCCTGAACTCCAATTTTTTTCTCTTTGCACTGGGTCTTGAGCTTTGAAAGTTTTAATACTTTAAACCTTTTCTCCCACTTTCAAGTGTGGAAAAAAATAGGTATCTAGAAAACTGTTTACAAGGAAACGATTTCTCTCTCAGCTTAACATAGTAGACTGTGCCACTTTAACATGGAGTAGCCCCTTTTAAAAACAAGTTTCTAATAAATAAACTCAAAAAAAAAAACCCAAACCATTCTATTGCTCCATAAGCCACCTTTTACTGCTGCAATTAGTCCCCTACTAGTACAACCAGGTTTTCTGATTTTAGGCTTAAAATGATTACTGATGATTGTAATGCACTCAAAAGAAACCAAATACAGATGGTTAAGTTTGAACAATGTTTTTCTCACACAGTATTTAACGTTCAAGAAAGTCATAAAACAAAGAAGTCCCAATTCAGTGCTGTGCAGCATGTCCTGCTGATGTGTTTATTTCTGTTGCCTGGATTTTAATCGCTGGGATGTGCTCACTTCAAATGTGATGCTAAACATTGCCCGATATTATAATGCGTTTCCCAGGAAAGCGCATCCTGACTAGCATGCAAAATGCAGGAGGAAAACATAGGGGGATTATTATTATTATTTTTAAATGTGGCCTTAAGAAAAACAATGGTTCATTCTTTCAAGCCCTGGATCCAAAGTCCTGTTTCTACTGTTCCCAGTTTGGCAAAGGGGAAGGGCCTTCCAAGTGAGTGTGAGTTACAGTTGTACCTACAACCTCTGGTGCCAGCGGCCATGCTCTAAGTGTGAATTCATCTCCTCACAACTCACCGTCATATTTTCTGCCACCACCGTGCCAGGAAGCTTCATGGCATGGCTCACAGCCTCGCCGATGTGCTTAGTCAAGCTTGCAGGGCCAGACTCCCAGTCCCTATCTGCTCTCTGCGGCCATTAAAGATACCGCTATGCTTTTTCCTAAGAGCAGTGGTTTGTTGCAGAGTTCTCGACTATAATTACATCACACAGTAACTGTTGTGCAGCAAGACGCGAGACAGTTGATGACTTCCAGTCCAGCAGTGGTTGTGTTTTGGTGGTAATGCAGCTTTCGGGAGCAATGGGTGAGTTATATAGTGAATCCTTGTTGGTGATGTCATTACGTTAGCTGGGCTTGCTGGTTCAGCTTGTGTGTGATAGAAGTGCTCCTCATCATGGTGATGTCAGGGTGCTGCAGTGACGTAAGCTGTATGGAGCGGATAGGATTGCTTTTTGCTTTACTTGTGACATTGTTGGTGCCTTTATAGCACTATATATAGACTCAATCTATTGCATTAAAACGATGGTGGACAGTAAAGGTGGGTGGAAGGTAAAGCAGAATAGCTACAGGGGAAAGGTGGCAGCTTTCCAGCTCACCCGTATTATTGAAACTAAGAGAAAATATTTTGTTCTTTGCTAGAACCTCAGCATCAGCTCTGATGCAGTCGAGCAAAACCTGTTCATTCTCTGACTCTCCCCACTTTTAGCGCTTTTCAAGTATTTTTCACCAAGTTACGACAGTAGTACCTTGCAGTGTAAGACATTATTGTCCCACACTGTGTGCGTGGGACTTCATCATTACAGCAGCGCTCCAAAAGCAGCAGGTTGGTGGATTTGCTGCTCAGTTGTCTGCGTGTCCCCGTGTCATTAGTCCATGTTACATGTGTTACGGAAGCCCAGCACTCGCTGCTTAGCGTGGAGGTGCAGAGAAAGGAAAGAAGTGCTGTTGGCAGACATCACCACCTAGTTGTTCTTTTCTGCGATTTCATGATGTTTAAGGCACAGCGGAGCTTTTTTCTCATTAGTAAGAGTCGCTATGCAGAAAGCAGATCTCATGAAGTGTTGGTGTACTGTGTCACCCTGTTCCATCTTCATTTCAGCTTCACCCACTCCTGCCTTGCCTGAAAAGTTACACACTCTGCAGGATGCCTTGGGAAGACGGATTGTTTTCATTTGCAGAGAGGTTTGCAGCAGAGCACTTTTAAAATGACATTGTTAGAAATTGCTACAGTGCAAGACCTGCTCTGACTTTTATTTATATAAAAAGAGATCAGGGTTAGGATTTCTAGTTGGAAGAAACCCATGATTTTACAAGGACAGGGGGGCTCATTCTTCTCTCTTGGCATGCCATGCTCTCTGCAATCTATTTGAGAGGCAATAAAGGCGGTAATAAAGTGGCAATCAAAAACAACGCTTCAGTAGTCCTGAGCCGCAGTTTGTGGGATTTCATTTGGAACTTATTTACATAACCCCTTCCCACACAGCTATCTGTCTTAGGCACCTACACGAGTCTCCTCTTTGGAGTACTGGAGGCCGTCAGAATCTTAAATTTATTTTTTTCTCACTGGAATGCTTTTATTGTTGGGAAGGGGAAGTGCAGAGGCACAAGGTATATGGGCACTACAGGTAGAGAGATGGCAGTAATGACTCGAGCCAGAAGCAATACGTTTGCATCAGTGCCACGTTATACCAGGTTAACTGGACCTCCTAAGAAGAAACCGATATGTCTCAGGGACGTGCTGGGGCTGGGGGGCTGCCCTGCCACCAGATCCGAGTGAGAACTTCTCCATGTCTCTGCACCACACTGTGCTGTGCTGCAGCCAAGGGGGCTCAGAACTGTCAGTGTTGAGGTGCTCTGAAGTACAAAATACATGCCTGAGTGACTTACCTCACAGCAGCTGAACATGCCTCCTTAGGTGCCTTCCGGCCTGAATTGCTGTGTGATCCTGGGATCCCGCGTTTCACAAGTCCAGAGCTGTTGCTGCAGCCACGGGGCAATCCTTTACTTCACCCCACAACTGTGGGGTTGTTGGCCACATGGACAGTAGGACAGGAGGACAGTAGCTGACACTGGCAGCAGTGCTTCTCACCTGGTAGAACAGCTGAGCAAATAGTTCAGAATGAAGTTGATGTATCATCTGCTATTAGCAGGCATATAATAAAAATAAGATATGGGTGAACTGGTCAGAATTTTATCACAGACATTATTTTACATATTTTAGAAAGCTGTCTTTCAAGATCCTTTCTCTATATGTTGGTTATGAACTATTCTGTGAGCATCACCAGGCTTCTTGCTTGCTGCTTTGCAGTTAGGTACCAGGGCTTTCAAGGTCTGGTTTCTGACCCAGCTGGGACAAGTTCACAGCATTGCTGGCTTTCACAGTCCTGAGTGGATAGCTTGGATGCTTTCTCTTATTCCTTAGGGTGGCAAGACTGACATATACTTTCTGCAGGTTTTCATTTCAGTAGGTACTGACCTGGATGTGGTGAAGAAGGCTGAAGAGAGGGCTGAATGATCTTAAAATTCAAAATCATACCCACAGAAGAGGCTTATTCCTTAGTTTCCTCTGTTTGACGTTACTGCTCTGGGAGTCCTTTCCCTTTCCCCTCTCTGTATTTGTGCGCTTACCTTCTGTTGGGCAGGAACATGTTTAAAGGGTAGAGCTGAACATCTAGTGATAGAAATACTACATGTTTTTTATAAGCATAGGAAGTCTTCTGTCTCTGGAGACTAATAGATTTAAGGCCCTAGGCTAATTGTTATATACACAGCTGATGGAAAATTGGGACATAGTTGGCCATAATAATGAATTTGTAGAGAGTTATTTCCTTCAGTTTTCCCTTTTCCAGAATAAGGGTGGGATTCTGTGTTCCTTGCTCAAGCAAAGTCCTGCTGTGCGGTTGAGTCAAGGTAATGGGCTGTTGCCTGAATGAAGACTGCAGCATTTAGGAACATAGGGCCAAGCAGATTTTCTACTCTTTATTAACTTTCTTCCTTGCTGTGGGATTTGAGCACATCCCAATCTTGAATACATTTGTAACATACTTAAGGTTGGAGGAAAATGTTATTTTCCCAAATCTGCCTATAGAGAATTGACATGGGGAGAGGTGAAAAACTTTAAAAGATTCAGAATTCCAGTGGTGCAGATAAGACCTGGCTCAGGTGCCTCACTCTCGTAGCTGGTAGCTGGGCATGTTTAAAAAAGCCCTTAGAGATGTCTCTCTGAAGATTGGTGATGTGGCAGAGCAGGGACTTGAACCCACCATGGCGTCCCAGATGCTTAACTAGTGCTGCAAATGCTGGTTTATCCTTCCTGTCCTAACACTGTACTTAGTCCTGTCACTGCTGCCTTTGATTTAGAAGAGCTGCTCTGAATAGAAAGACTGTACTCGGGGTGAGTAATGGTGGTGAAATTAGTCTGTCTTTTTAGTAGCTGATTTTTAAGCCTGGAAAATCTGGCATCTTCACAAATTGTGAATCAGTGCACCCAGCTACAGATGTTATGCAAATTGAGGATCCCATACCCAGCCGTACTGCTGTTGAGCTACAGAAATGCTATCTGAACGTGATTCCTATTCCTGTGGCATCCAGAAGATACTTGCTTTCTCTTTGTAGAAGCAAAAGATCAGAGAAGGTAAAAAGCAAACTAGAGTAACACAAAGGAAGGGGAAAAAAAATGTGTTCAAAAGACCTCTGTCTCTCCCTGGCTTCCTGCTCCCTCCGCCTGCCCCCCGCCTCCTCTTCCTTCTGTCTCTAAGGGTTAAATATGCAGGGGGAAAAAATTGCTAGACTTTATGTCTGTGCTTGGTGGGAACTATTAAATTACGGCTGGATGTTTTTAATTATGCCACACATAAATGCCTGAACACAACAGCGTTTTAATCCAAATGTGAGCCTCATTTATGTGTGTTCTGTGTTTGCTCTGAAATGCACTGGCTGGCACTTGTTTGTGGTGGCCCCTTTGTGGCATTGTAACAGTGTGGGGGTTTTTTTCCCCCCCTTTTCTTTTTTTTCCCAAGTGCGAGGATGGGAGCTAGTGCTGGCGAGGGGGAAAGGAAATGGGTAATAAAACAGAGAGCTAAGCGGCTCACTGGAGCCAGCGATGCTGGGATCTGGTTAATTGCTCTGAAATGAAAAAGATTCGGGGGTTTTCATGAAATCCCATAGGTGCATTTGCCAAGCCTCAAATATTAGATTGAATTACAGTTTCTAATTCCTCTCCCCCTTTACCCACAGCCATGTGTCTTATTTCTTCCTAAGGCTTGTCCACTTTTCAGAGCAATGGATATAAGAGGGAAGCTGAGTAAGGACTGCTTGTTTTACACCTTCCCCACCTACGTCTTTTCCTAATCCTACCTTTTATTAAAAAACAAGAAATCTGTCTCTGTCCTGCAGTGTATCCTGATCTGTTTGTGGATTTGAGGTTGAAACGTTGCCTATATATTTTGCCTCACGAGGGGCTGCGGGGAGCGTGTGCTGAGGAAGACTGTCTCTGTCCCTTGTTCTCTACACCCACACACTAGCTAAGCATAATATAATCCTTTTCTGCATAGCCACCAAGACTTGTTTTCTTAAAGGGGCTTTGACCTGTCTCTCTCATTTTCAGGAATAATTTTACATTGGCAGTTAGCTATGCCAGCATTTTTACTATTCCACAAAGGGATTTCAGCACCTGATTTGTGGGTGTAAGGGGACTTCACTGGGAAATTACGTCAGTGGCGTGGCTCAGAGGAGTAGCTGTCTCCGAGACGGAATCCTTAAATGGTAGGATTGGCACCCACAAAACTGAAGCTGGAGCTGAGACTCTCCTGTGTATAAATTGTATCCACAAATCAAGACGCAAGCCCCTTTTCTGACACTTACTGTGTTTTGTTAACCAGGGAACAATGTATATTTTCTCAGTCTGGATGTTTTGAGATTACAAAAAGTGCACCTTGGTTATTAGGCTGGTATCTGATCCAAGTGTTGTTTCTTTTCTAGTGAGGAGCTGGGAATTTTTCCTTTTTCTTCCACCCCAGAGCTGGGAAGGCCCTCTGAGTCACCTAGGTCTGTCCCAGCCTTGGAACAGACCTTTCTGCTGGAAATTTCTCTGGTATGTTTTTCTGAGCTGATCACTGGTGCTCTCAGCATCTCCCCACAGGCAGATAATTCCGATGCACTTCCTCAGGGACTTTATTTGCCTTTTGCTTTTGTTTTAGCCGCCTTCTTGTGTTATGGACAAAGGTGTTCCTCCATGCCAGCCTCTATCAGCTGGCTCAGTCCCTCCATCCTCCTGGAAGTTGTATCCTACATTCCTGCGTTATTTCTCACCTTCCTCATACCATTTATCGGTGGAAGCTCCCCTGGAAACGAGTGTGTGAAATGTTCCTTCAAAATTTGCATGCACATTAGCAATTCAGTGTAAGTTCCCACTTTCAGTCTGCTGTGATTATGTTAAATAATTAAAAATTAAGAGCCCCATTTCCTACTCAAAGGCAAGAAGGATTTGAGCCACTGTTTAGCTGGCAGTGTCTACCCTGCTTCTCACGCAGCCTCTGCTGTTAGGCACTAGTCTGGGCTGTCTGGCTTAAGACAGCAGAGCAACTAAGGGCATGCTCTGGTAAAGCATGCTTTGATACTTCTGCTGTTTCCTTGTACGTGATCTCATGATGCATTGCTGTGGGGAGATCTAACTGTTCTGCCAGCTCGTTTTCAAGAACTGTTTTCAAAGAGAATGGTTTTAAATTGCTCACTTGGGGGGTCATTTATTGTCTATTTTTTTAGTGCTGGGTCCTCAGGCATTTGAGGGTGAAATCTCTATTGTTCACCCCACCTCCAAAATGATCAGAAATCACGGATTTTTATTTAGCCACCCACTGTCTTTTGACCTGAATACTTCAACTTCTATTTCCCACCCAGTCCCTTCCTAATGTTAGCCACAGTCTTCCCATCTTGCTCTCACCCTGTAGGGTAAGGAAATGTGGTTTCATCCATGAATGACATTAATGCCATTGTGTGAATCATTAGTGGATCCAGCATCACAAGCCCTAGGGGATCAAATACTTGCAAACCACTAGAGAGAGATTCTAATATCAAATACGTGGCAGGAATCATCCTAGCTCAAAGAAAACAAAACAACCCTATTTAATACCCAGAGAAGGTCATGGTGCTTAGAGAGAGCAGAAGAGCTTGTGTAATGGCCTTGAGGGGCCCTGTGGCAACCGTCCTGCTTTTCCCTCATGTCCGCAGCCCCTCTCGCCTCCTCTCCTCCCCAGGCAGCTCCCTTTCCAACTGACTAACCAGTTCCTTCCCACTTGTGGCATATAATGGCAGTATTTGAAGCCCTTAGGAGGCTGTTGCCCTGTTCTTCCTCAAAACAAACAAACAAAGAGTCAAGATGAAGCATGACCAACTCAGGAAAAAAAAAACAAAGACAGAAACTGAGCTTTTGTGGTGGGGTAAGAGAGGAAGAGCTGAACACCTGCTGCTGTGCTGCAGAGCCATCTCCATTGCCCCAGAGGCTGCTGTTAGTTCTGGCTTTGCTGGCCTTTGTGTGCGTGTTTCTGCTTTGCCTTAGCCGTGGGTAGAAGAGAACACAGGGTTGTCTTGCAGCCCAGTGAAGAGCATAAGACATAATCTTTTGATTGCTTGCTGGCACCTCCAGTGATCCCAGCACTTAAGTATGTGTTCAAAAAATGTAGTGGTTTTTTTTTATTATTTTGTCTAATGGCAGGTGCTCACGTTTGAAAATTGTGGTCAAATATCTGCTGGGATGTGAACACACGCGGCCTACTCGGCTGTTGGCTCCTGCAGTATGAGTTACCTGTGCAAGAACAGGAACACTGTGCAAAAGCAGAGAAAGCAGATGGGAGTGCTCTGTTATGCCTAACAAGACACAGACTTCCCTTAATGACCTCATCCTGATAACCTGGAAAGGAAAATTCAAAGGTACTGTAAACTCTTTTTCTGTGGAAACAATTATTTGCAAGTATCAGGCATCAATACTTGTCATACACTGCAAAAATTAGATGGTGAATAAATATGGACAGCCTATCCAAGGGATTAATCTGCCATCGCTAGGTCCTGCTGTGGTGCAGGTGACAAACCTAGAGATGTGTGAAAATCTTAAAATAGCCCCTGAAACATCTATGTAAAATTGTTTGGGTTTTTTGTTGTGTTTGGTTTGTTTTTTTCTTTCCAAGAACCTACATTTAATTTCTCTTCCCTTGTGCACTATGAATCCAAGTATTGGAATATGAGAATCTGCAGTCCCAGAGGGTGGTTGTGGTGGCAGAACTGAAGGGAGGGTTAGTTAATTTTATCAAGTATGTAGAGCAAACTTTAAAGAATTTGAAATCAGCCAGGTTGGTTTTAACTGTGTTCAGGTCTGAAACTCTTTGCAAAGTAATCCTGGTCATTTGTACTGGAGTTCTTACAGGCCATCTCCAGAGCTAACAGAGGTGACAAAGCAATGGGGAGTGGAAAAGTTAAAGTCAGTATTCTGAGAAATATTAGGTAACACTCTGAATTTTCAAGGTCTTCGATGCTGACATCTGTAAACACAGATTCTGTGAGTTTACTATTTGAAGCTTATTCCTGTAGTGAACGTGTTAGCTCTCTGGTAACTCTGAAGGTTTTGCCAGCAATGATGTCAGACTCAGAATTAAAAGTATGTGTGGAACAGATAAGATAAAAGGTGCCTTTTTTCTTCTTTGAACATTGAGAGTTTTCTGGTTGTAGTTTCTTGAACTTGTTGAAGTTAATACATGATAACACAAACTATTTTGAGATGCGGAAAAATAATCCCTTCAGGCACAACAACAACAAAAAAACAAAATAAAGAGGAAGCACCTCCTCCCCAGACTCTAAGTATGAGGAAGACTGGTTTTCTGTGTGCATGATTAAATGTCTTTATTTATTAAGCAAAGATTTATTGAAAAAAAAAAGAAAAATTATCAAAATAATGTTTCATCCATGCATGTGGCTACTATAGAGGCTTTTTGAATAATGGATCTTTTCCTGAGCATCAGTGTTATTACAAAACTCAAAAAACATCAAGGGAATCTTTTGGTTGCTGTGTAAGCCTGAGGAAGTTAAGTACTGAGATGAGGCTAGGTTATGTTTTCCCAAATTATGAAACAGATAAAAATGGGGCTAAAAATGGACTGTATAAAGGTAATAGATAAGTAGAAGCCCTCACTGGTGAAATTTCTAATCAGGATCGGCAACGTTTCATTATTTATCAAGAGCTTGGAAACACTATGATGTTTTAAAAATTCAACTAGGTACTGTCCCTGACTGGATATATTTCCTAAATACTGCGTCTTTTGCTATTTCTACAGTAACATATATAAACTATAGTATAAGTAGTGAAAATATAAACAGTAGCCAAAGATGTTTTTAAGTGATAACAAGGTATAACATAAGCAGACTTCAAGGTCTATGAGCATTTCTTATCAAGCAGAAGCTTATATGATAACCGAATAGTTTCAAGTTTTCTGAAAAAGCTGTTTGCATCGGTGGACTTAAAGCAACTACTGTCAAGGTCAGAGGGAATTTTACCAGTGGAAACAGCATTAAGCCCAAAAGGGATAATTTTTTCAGCACCTTTGCAACATTTCATCTGGCACCACTGGAGCCAATGGAAAAGTTTTAACTGAGTTTAGTGCATAAAGAGATGTTAGCTATGTAACTCAAGACACCTCATGTGTGCCAAAGAATAAGCAAAACTTAGAATGCAACCAGCTTTGCTGTAATGGTGATGATATAATACTCAAGAGCAAACAACTAATAACCTCTTCTTAAAGCAAGAATCCGTCATGAATGCTCTAAGACCAAAGGGAAAATTTGCCTCTGGCCTCTGGGATTCCCTGCTGGGAAATGAAAAGAGGAGCTATATCATGCAGAAAACTATGAGGAAAGAGGAAAAGCCCTCAGGAGTAAATAGCCCCTTTCCTTCCCACCCCCCCTCCGCTCCTGGCATAGCTGTCTTTACTGCTTGTGCACAATTCCGCTGAGAAAAACTAGCTCATGATAGAACAAACTGAGAAAGTGCTAGTTCAGGCGGCCTCTTCTTTCCTTTCATACACTAATGGTAACTGAAAATGAAAGGATTATTTAAGGCCACTTGGGCAATATTACATACTGCCTATTGTGTGAGTCTAGGATCACATGTAGCAGGGAAACTAAAGGCAACAAACCACGTTAGGTTAGTGTAGGTGGACACCTAGGTTATGAACAGGGAGTTCTTGGGTTTGCTTGTCAGTAGTTTGAGAATTGCCTGTTTCAAAGATGGAAATGAAAATGGTGGTTTGCAGTCAGCCTTTCTGTAATCCCATAGGAACCAGGTTACCCAATCCTCTAGAAAATGTGTCTTATTGACTATTCTCAGCGGCCTTTTTTTTTCTTTTCCTTAGACTTCTTAAATCAAGTTCACTTTCCATTCTGTGTACTGATATGGGGCCGAACTGAGAATTGTAAATTCTTCAGAAGTTGTAGCCTGTGTTTGTTAACCCCTTTCAGAACAATGGGAAAGCTTTCTTCACCAAATCCATTCTGCTGTGTTTTCCTGCATCTTCATTACGGGTGGGTCAAACAAGAACAATTTTCAAGCCTTTGGAAGGCTGCTGGGAAATGCATTTCACAGCCTGGCTGGACCTGGGGGAACGTAAGTGAGCGTGCCCTGGGGTGCATCCCTGCCTGCGCTGGAACACAGCAGCCTTTTGAGTATCTCACTTTGGCTTTTGCCTCTCTCTGTGTCAGGGAAGGGTTCTAACTCCTCTGTATCTCCAGTTCTGGCCTGGTACAGGTGTGCCAGCATCACTTCATCTTTGCTGTGAGAAAGCTAAATTAGAGAAATGAACTTTATATTAACTTCCTGAAATGATTAGTTTGTTATGTCATGGATGTGAGTTGCATAGATGGAGACTTGCTGTCAAATCTCCCAATGTTCTTAGATTTGTTATCTAACAATGTAATTGTGTTCATGGAGCTTTGCAAGCCTGTGAGAAAGGGCAGGGCTATGAAAGAGTGTATCTCTAACGTAAAGCAGTGTAGACCTCCCTGAACCACTATCAGAAGACCTAGCTTGGGATCTGAAAGCTTTAGTGTAGCTCTACAGCTGAGATAATTAGTTGTCCTGGGTGTGGGAGAAGGATTGCAGGGCTAGTTTGCTTTGGTGCCACTAGCACGACTACTACTACAGCACTAACACAACTACTGCTTGTAGGGTGCGTGCTAGTGATGGTGCATGATGCTGGGTCAGAACGGGGCTGGCGAAAATTTGCTTGGAACTAGATGTGGAAATCTCTTTGTATGAGCTGTGTATGTGTATTGTATGAACTGACATTTGTTTGGATGAGTTGGGTGAAAGGATTTAATGGAAGTCTGAGAACTTCCAATTTTAATGCATATGATACTTAGCATGCCGCTGGTCTTTCCAAGCCTGTAGTACCTGGTAGGGAGAGAAACTTGTCTGATACTGTCTGGAAAATGACTGAGGGAAGTAAATACAGAAATAAGCAGCAGAAAAACACTGCTTGCTTTTTTTTTTAATTTTATTTTGTACTTGAGAGAGTGTGTTGGTAGATGGCCTCCAGCCCAAATTGTGTGACCTAAGTCTGCAGCCCCTGCACCCTTGTGCTTCAGGAACCTGGTTGCCAGTGAGCTTTCATTAGGGATGGGCATTACACAATGCTGGTGTCATGAGACTTGTGACTCTCTTCTTGCACTGACCAGGTATTACTCATTTGGGCCAAATCACAGATTGTTCCCAAATGCAGTGACCACAACACTGTGTGTTCTCCAGATGCAACTCTGGGTTCCTGAGAATTTAGAACAGAGCTTGCAAAAGGTACACAGAAATGATTTAAACAATGGAGAGTGGGAAGAACGTACCTCTGCACCCGTCCACTTCCTTGTCTCTGGTAAACCCTTACTGCTTCTTTCTTGTCTATTACAGTTTTGCATGTCTTGCTATATTAATATTTCCTATTCTGAATATTTTGAGTCTTGCTAAGTACCAAAACAATGAGTGGAATGAGAATTTCCATGGTTTTCATATATGGATATTGGTGGAGGTCTCTTGATGTTTAGATGTTAGCTAATAAAAAAGTCTCTGAACCCCAGGCTAAGGCTTTTCCAATAGGCCCTGTCTTGCTTCCTGCTTTTATCTGACCTTATTCTTTCAGGATAGGAGGCATTCTTTCCTACATGTTAAGAAGCGATTGGTTTCCTTCCCGCTCTGGATCTACAGCAGCCTCCTGAATTATTTTGTCTAAGTTCCTTGTAAAGAGAAGCAGGAGTTTTTGGTCCTCCTCTTCCACGCAGAAGTGAGGGTCTTGTTCTTGTCTTTGCTCTGAGCGGTGGGGAAGAGAAATCCCTCCCTGACAGTTGGAAGGACAGACAGTTCAGAAATATAAACATGTAAAAGGGTGTGTGTCACACCTGGTGTCACACTGGTGTAAATCAGCAGTGAAATCAGAGTAATATAGGTGGCATCACATAGCCGGAAATCTACTTGCCCCCATGCCCATCTTTTCCCACAAGGGTTTGGCTCAGTTATGTTCTTGTTGGACTGCTCTTCTCGTGTCAGCATTCTTTGGAAGGAAACCCAGGCCAAAATGAAACAGAGCCACACTGTGACAGGTCCCACAAGCAGCAGGAGGCACAGAATGGAGCCAAGTGCTGTGGAGTGTCCTGCCCCAAGGTTTGGGTGCAGGGAAGAGCAGACCCAAGGCGGTGGTGTCTTTAAAAATGGTGTATTGGAAAAGGGATAACTTGTTTAACTCGCTGTGCTAAGCATTACACAGCTAGTGCTAACTCTAATATACTCTGAAAACTCTAATAACAAATTTTGGCTGGATTTATTAGTTGTAGGACAGGAGCCAAGTTAGCTCTTACTCAATCTTGATGTGTTTGGAGCGATCTCATCTTTATATGTCTGGAACTTTGTTTTTCTGACTTGGTTTCTTTCTATCTTCAGTAGTTTTTATCAAACTGTAACAATGACATTCTTTCTCTAACTTGGTCTAGGGTCAAAAGAGGGGCTCTTGATCATACATGTTTTGTTTAATGGACTTTTCTTTTAATTTTCTCATTCAATTAGAAAAGATTCTCTAGTCTTTAAAATTTGCAATTACCCTTTTCCTGCCCACTCAGGAAGTGTTTGGCTTCCATTTCTCAGAGTAATTACAACTTTTCTAGTAATTTGGGAGCTGTGATAGCTCTTGCTATATCTGACACACGCACAGACCCACCCACCCACCCACTCACATACAACAGTGTCTTTAAGGGCGGGCAATTGTGTCCATAGAGGTAAATGTGATAGGACACGTACAACAGGAGCCATCTAACTTCTGGTTTATGTCACAGCGCTCAGCGTTTTGTGACTTTGCCCATTCCCCTTGTAGAAAACTTCTTTCTTTGTCAAGTTCATTTTTACACATGGAAGGTTTCAGTGAAGTTGGTTTAACTCTTATCAAGAAGGGATTGGGGGTAATGATAAATAATTTTGGCCTATGATAGCGTTATTTTCTCTCTCCTTGTTTCTTTCTCTCTCTGTCTCTCTCTCTCAATTTCTTTTCCCAAGACATCTTACATTTTCCTGTCCTGTAAAAGTCTACACAAATCTAACTGACTTATGAGCAAATTATCTTTATACCTGCTCCTTGGATCACATCAGATGTCTGTGGCTAAAGTTCCTGAATGTTCTCTGTACAGATCATGCAGCTGGCACAGTTCATTTGGAGTTTACAGAGTTAGCTAAGGTTGATCTCCTGTTTTAAAGGCACTGGTCTAAAATACCGTTGGAACTGCCGTTGGAACATCTTTGTATCTACCACGGATTTTGTATCAGAGAGTTGTCAAAGTGACCCTAGGGAATACAGGGAAGATTACATATAATTCCTATAAATTTAAACCTCACTAATATGTTGTTTCTAGGAGATGTGTGAATATTACTGTCACACTTAAAGATTGTTTTGTTTGTAATTTTAGTTATTAGTAACTTCTTCTCTAGAAGCAATTACTATGCCCTATGATACATTCACCCTCTCCGTATTTTTATTGGGCATTTTGCTGTCTATTAGCTGAGATCAATTTAATGAGAATTTTTAAAGATATTTGAGATTTTTAAATTTTGAATTATGAATTGAAAGCATAATTAAAGTTTAGGTGCTCTGAAGATGTGTATCCTCACTGAAATTATACCTTTTTGTATCTTATTACTCATTATATGTTATAAATAATTATAATTATGTGTAATTTGATTCAGGGCCACTGCTCATTTCTAGGTTTTGTTTTCTGGAGCATATTTAATGATAAGCAAAGATACACGCTCTCTGTGGTAACACCTTATAACTCTAAGTGGGTTTTTTTGTGAATATATGCACCCTCTGCTCTATCTGTAGAGAATGTGTACATCCAACAAAAGCCAAACCAAAGTGTGTGATGTAAATATGTATGTGCATAGCACATGTATGTGATATACATGTGATTTATTACAGCATCTAGCTGTATGTATTGTACCTGGGCAAGGAGGCAAAGCTCCTGGTAATTTCAGGGCCTGATTCACTGTTGTGATTGCTTTGGTCATGCAAAGTAATTGTAAACTTGGTTTTACTGGGCAGTTAAAGTGGGTTTACAGCTGTCATGTGTCAGGAAGCTGAGTGAAGCAGGCAATAAATCTAGGACAGGACTCCTACTCTTTTGGTGTGGTGGAAGCTGCTCACCAGGCTTTCTCACTATCTCAATGAGAGTGGAGCAGGGAGCAATTTCTGCTTCCATAGAATCAGAATGGTTTGAGTTAGAAGGGACCTCAAAGATCATCTAGTTCCAACCCCCCTGCCGTGTCAGGGACACCTCCTACTAGACCAGGTTGCTCAAGGCCCCATCCAACCTGGCCTTGAACACCTCCAGGGATGGAGCATCCACAACTTTCCTGGGCAACCTGTGCCAGTGTCTCACCACCTTCTATTGTAGTACAATGCAAGGAGATCCTTTGAGACTTACAGTGAACCTCAGCACACCTAAATTTGATTGTAGGAGCAGTCCTGCTTGCTTGCAAGTCTAATCCTACTCAGCAGGAGTCTGCCTCCACTCTGCCCAGAGCAGTGTGGGCTGCGGGAGGTTTGTGTGCTTTGCTGCTGGGGTGGCAGGGGTGCTCTGCCGTGATACCTGTCAAAGGATCTGCATCATATTTGCAGTACAGAATGGGGCTGTGCAGTCTCTGAAAGGGAGAGAGAACCGAGCAGGTAGAGAAAGCCCTGCCACATTGCTTTTCAGCATCTATTTCTGAAGAGCAGTGTTTTTTCTTGCGAAGGGTAGCGCTGGAGGGCAGTTGGTGCTTTTGCACCTGAGAACTCTTCCTTTGTCCTGCTCCACCGTTCCTCCACCAATGCTGCCAAATAAAGGCTGAGCTGTCCTACAACTCATCCAAGCTCCTGACTGCAGTGACTCGCTGAAAAGAAGTTGTTTTTTTTTTTAAAAAAAAAGAAATAAGATAACGTAGGGAAACAAGATACATAAAATACAATAAATAAATGCAAAATAAAAATACACACACAAGGCGCTCTGCACACAATAGCTGGAAAGCAGGAGTGCAGCGGTGTTTTCCTCTGTCAGTGGGTCAGTGTGTTCTGTAAGCACTTCCATCCTGTCGAGTCCCTGGTTGGTCTCCACCTGCTCGCCGGCTCACTCGAGAGGCAACGCTGACCTGGCCGCTCCCTCATTTTGCTGGCGCCAGCGGCTTGATGGGCCTTGCACTTTGATTATTTGTGTTAACAGTTAATTTAGCACCATGGACACGTGTGCCAAAGCTGCCTCCACTTCCTGCAGCCTTCCAACAAATGGGACTTTTATGAGATGCCTTTCACAGCTCCCCCGCCTCCTCCAGCTCAACCCCTTTGCCTCTCTTCCCCCCACCCTGCCGTCTCAATCTCAGCTGTAATCTTTTCTACATCTTGCAGGAAAAGAGCTATTTCTGGCAGCTCTGTCTCCAACACTCGCCCCACTCAAACTGATTTAATGGAGATTTATAGACGCGAGGCTATGCAGCTCTGAGGCGCTTTCCTGAAAAGTTTTTCTGTGCCTGTGTTACGTATGGAATTTATTTATTTAATGTTTGGTGTTGCAGCTACACTGTCAATTGTTAGCGTGACATATTCCACTTTTTTTTTTTTTTTTTTTTTGCACAAGGATTCCAGTGAAATCCTGTTACACAGCACATTTCTGGTCCAATTCATCCCAGCTGCTAACTTTACCAAGCAAAAATCTGACACCCAGGTCCAATTTCATTAAACCCCAATCGGCATGGTTCTTTGTGATAATATGGACTGTTGTCTAAGGCAATATGTATTTTGGCTCACAGCTACAAATAAATCCTATAGTAAGTACCTTCTTCCTAGTATGCAGCACACTGCAACTGTCCAAAAAAAACCCAGCAGCTTCTGTAAGAAGCTGCAGAGAAGAGAGACTATTATAATTTATCATGATTTTCCAAGTAAGCACTCTGCTATCTTAAGAAATTATGTTCTCTAAAAATAAACGAGAACTGTCATTGTATATAACACCAAAACTGCTGTTTCTGCTGTAATTCCAGCCTTGATTGATGCAGAGAAGCCCAAACTGCTACGTAGGGGGCTATATATTTACAGCCCAATACACACAACGTGTTTATTCTGTTTTACCCCCTTCCCAACTGCCCAAGTGGTAAAATTAGCATTAAATATCCAGAGCAGAGCCAGATAAACAAAAGGAAATGCATTGTTAAAACTCCCATTTCATCTCCCTTACTGGAGGGTGCCTAATAACGGGATTCCTCTAGCAGACTTGTCCCACTTAACCCCCAGGTGAGACCTGGCTTTGGTGTGGACTCTCGGCCTGAGGGGCTGTTTCACTTGATCTCTTTCCTTGTCTCTGAGCGGTGGCACACAGGGACCATCCCCTGTCTGCTCTCAGTGTCCCCGGTCCTGCCAAGCGCTCCAGGTGGCTGCATCTCTGCAGGCTTCAGGTGTAGGAGTCTCCTGATCTGAGCTGCTTACAGGAGCCAGAGCATAAAGCTGTTTCTCAGCAACTCCCCAGAGTGAAAACTCGTTTCTTTTGTAAGTGAAACCGAATGAGCTAAGTGTAACCTGTAAAGAGGTCGAGCACAAATCCTGTCCTCTCCTCATCTTCAAAACAAACACTGTGCAAGCCACAATCCTGCCTACTCCGCTGCCTCCTGCTTGTATAACAAATGGTATTTTGAAATAACGCCAGGGTGTATTTTTAAATATCAAATTTTGCTGTGTTTTTAAATTGCAGCTTCCCTTTGGTTGAGAAGGTTATATCCCCGTGTTTCACGTTTTGTTATTATGGTCTCTGCTAAGCTCCGGGACAGCACATTTTGGAGGTCGCTAATGAATATCCTTTGCTTAGGCTGAGGCAGGTACTTTCCTGATGGATTTTTTTATGATACCGAGGAAAAAGTTGAACAAGTTGGAAGAACAGAGCTACTGCCATACCAGATCAGACCAGTTGTGCCTTGAGACCAGTATCTTGCTGTGAGAGTAGCTAATCCTGGATGAAAGGTTTTTCATAAGTTAAACATACTTTGAGAATGATTGTCCTGTGTAAGGGTAGCAGCGCTGGAAATTAAATGGGTTTTCCATTCTGTGCTATTGTACAGCACATTGCTTTAGACTTTTGGGGAATTTACATTTGTTCTGGTCAGTTATGGGGTTTTACAAAAGACCTAGGAAGTGTTGAAATTGCAAGTTCGTGTTGGACCAAGTGTTGCAGTAACACAGTGTTTCAACACCATGTACGTCATGAACCTGTAATTTCAACACTTTCTAAGAGTCACCAGTGTCTCAGGGTGAACTATAACATAAGTAAGTGTTCCCCTCTGAACACTCAACTGTGTTTTTTTCTTTTTTCTTTGTTTTTTCCTGGAAAATATAATTTGAAACATCATTTGGCTGACATTAAAGAGTTTAAAATTGTTTTAATAATAATGAAAGAAAGACAAAGTAAAGGATTACTGTAAATAGAGAAACTTGCTGACTCAAGTGGTAGCAGGAGTGAGTCCTGCTGGATAAGTACAATGGTCTTTAGTTGCAGTTTTAATTATGGATTCGCTTTGTGAGGGACAAAGCTGAATTTTTACAAGCGGTCTGTGGTTATGCTTCTGCCTTATGTCATTACACACTGGTTCTGATATCAAGTGTTAAACTCCTGCAAATGAATCTGCTATTACTTCTGCCTCTGGGCTGGGTCTCCCGCAGGCTCAGCCAGAGCTGGGTAGAGGGATGCGGCACAGCTTTGAACATGGCTTCATGCAACGTGGCTGCCCTCTAAAGTCCACGGCAACAGTCCTGAGACGTACGCATTGTGGCGTGTGCTCTCCTTCACTTGCCACCCCCTTCAAATCAGAGGGCTGGAACACCTCTCCTGTGGAGACAGGCTGAGAGAGTTGGGGTTGTTCAGCTGGAGAAGAGAAGGCTCAGGGGACACCATAGCAGCTTTCCAGTACCTAAAGGGAGCCTACAGGAAAGCTGGAGATGGACTTTTTACAGTGGCATGTCATGCTAGGACAAAGGGTAATTGCTTTAAACCGAAAGCAAGTAGATTTAGATTAGAGGAAAGGAAATTCTTCATTGTGAGGGTGGTGAGACACTGGGCCAGGTTGTCCAGAGACGACGTGGATGTCCCATCCCTGGAATTGTTCAACGCCAAGTTAGATGGGGCTTTGAGCAACCTGGTCTAGTGGGAGGTGTCCCTGCCCATGGCAGGGGGGTTGGAACTAGATGATCTTTCAGGTCCCTTCCAACCCAAACCATCCTGTGATTCTATGATGATTCAAATCCCCCAGAACAAACACCCAGGATGAGACCTCCCTATTAAAGACATCTACTAACACTGGAGAAGCCAAGGCTGCCACAGTCAATGGTCACAGCTGCAACAGTGAGAATGGGCGAGACCACCTCACCTTGTAGACATCATGGCTTTGCGCCTATGCATTGAGTGACCTGATATTCCCATTCAGTGAAAAAAAATGCCTTGGCCCTAACACAGAGCTTTTTGTGCTCTGACTCAAAGTATTTTGCAAAAGTTGAGCAACATCTCTTTATTAGATTGAGAAAACGAGGTATAGACAGATCAAAGCAATTGCTGGAAGTCCTCAATTAGGGCAGTAGCAGATGGAGCCCCAGTAGCCAAGTTCTTCTTCAGTAGCCTTGAAGGCACTGTCTCCACAGTGCTCAGCTTCCCACCATCTTGTGATGCAGGGCAAGTAGGTGTCAGGTGAGTTGTTGATGCAAATGTGTTTTGCATTTTTCCTTATGTGTTTGATGAACTTCTCCCTCACTTCAGTAACCTTTCAGAAGCATCCTCCTCCCTCTCATGTCCCTTGTTATTTCCCTCAAGATCTATATGACCAACATTTTCTCTGAGTAACATTTTTCTCTTTTCGTATTTGTGAGATGAATTGGGAAACTTCCTGTACCATCCCTGGGAAACTGGACAACAGGCAGGACAGGAACTCCTGCATTAACATAGCTTATATTAAACATGCACTGGTGTGATCGTATCTGAGGGTGGGAGAGGGAGAACTACTGGGAATGGCCAGGATTGCTCCCTGTTGCAGGCAATGCTGCTGAGAAAGCACAAACCAGCCACAGTGGTGAAGTCATGCAAATGCAATGCTCCCAAAGGCCACAGGAATTGTGGAAAGATTTGTGTAAATATCTCATGCATTCTTGTGCTCTAAGGTTTATGGAAACAAAAACCACAGTCACAGAGTCAATGCCACATTTGCTCGTCCCTTCCCCCTTCTGTTTCTTCTCTACAGAAAGGTTGTACAAGAGTTTATGAGAAGCCGAGAAACCAATTTTTTTTCTCTTTTTTTTACTAGTAATGTGAAAAAAAGTGGAAAAGATGGTAAGCATAAATAGAGTTAAGCAAGGTACAAGGGAAAGGACAGTTGCTTTGTGAGTACCATCTGAACCTCTTTGCTGTAGGCATGCCTGGAAAAATACATGTCACATGTTCCCCAAGTCATTTCAGACTGCAAGGTCTCTGTTGCCCACTGACTGGTCCTCCCCTTTCCCTGCACCAGTTTATTCTGTAGGTGGACAGATGGATCGCATGGACATGTGATTTGCTTACCCTCACAGGGAACATACTGCGTGTTTACCTTCCTGCTTCATTTTTGAGGTTTTATCATGCTCTCTTGAAAGGCTTACAGTACCTGAGCTAGACAAAACCAACCGTGTTTATTCCCATCCTGGCGTCACTCCTCGCTGTTACTGAATGCACCAGGGACACTCTCCCCTTCTGCTGATGCCTTGTATCATTTCAGATGGTGGTGTCACACTAGAGAGGGACCGTCTCCATGAGGGCTGTTATGATGGAAATATCTCAGGGGCACAAAGCACCTGCTGTTGGAGAATATGTGGGTAGGTCCTACTGCTGTTACTGGATGCGAGCTGCTGGGAGCTTGGTGACAACCCACAACGCTGTCAGGAGGGGGGGAAACTCTCAATCAGATGCTTTTTTTCTGGATCTTAGCTACTTGCAGTCCCATACCGACAAGGATGGGAAAAAGGCAAAAAGAGCTGGTTAAAAGAGGTGTCCTTATTCTATTGCAATTAACCTCCTCCTTTTAAATGCGAGGGAACTTTACCAGTACCTTTTGTCAATGGATCCACAGACTGGAGGGCAGGAGGAGCGAAGGATTCCAGCAGGGGCTGGAAGCTGTGAAATTACTGAGAAAGAGAAGAACAAGTTGTATTGTCTCAGGGCAATAACCAGCCTGGCTGCTGGCACAGAGTCTGCTGTGACCCAAAACTTTGCTGACGGGCAAGCATCCTTCTCATGTCACAAAGCCCAGTCCCTTGCTGCCTTCCCATGGTGCCACAGCACCCTGCGCCTCCCCATAATCTGTTGAGGTGCATTTTATTTTTTTTTGTCCACAGGGAGATTTTTACACGTAGGATTGGGCAGGACAAGCCAATGCTAATATCAGACTGGCAGCAATGGCCATGGAGCCAGGCCTTGGCCTCTCAGAGGGACACCAGCTGCCCTGGTGCTTCAGCAGGTGGCACTGTGAGTCCTGCTCACCCACTCCAGAGCTTTTCTGCTCCAAAAGGTATTTTTCTTTTGGATAAGGAATAAAGCAGAGCTTCTGGCCACTTGTGGTCATTCAAAGCGCCACAGTGTTTTTCAAAATACAGGGGTGCTGGCTCAGGTATCCCAGCCAAATTGCCGCCTGGGTTGTGTCCCAGCAGCCCAGAGCTCCACCAGCGTTTCTGCTGGGATGTGATTTGTTTCTTCACTTCCTGTCCTAAAGGAACACCCACAAAGTTGTGAAAGTTGCGCACACATATGCTGGGATCTCTGGTGCAAAAGAGATGGCACCGAGTCCTAGGTGTGGGTTAGCAGTTGCTGGTATTTTTAGAGTGGATGTTCAAATCAGAAGAGAGCAGGAAAGCAATAGCTAAGCAGCTCCTAGTCAATGCCACTTTTCTGGGTGTTGCTGATATAAACACAGATAAAAAGAGGGGACAAAATACTTCAACATGTCAGCAGTGAAACATTTTTAAAGTTAATGAGTCTACATGGACCATCCCCAGTGTCTGTTCCTGCAGCCGCTTACGGGTCCAGGCTTTACTCCCGCTTTAGCTGAGGTGTAAGGAAATTGGTGCTAGTTTTCCCACACTGGGCTCTTCTGATCGCCCAACTGGCAAAGCTCGGTAGCAGTGATTCATTTGCTTCTATCTGTTGCTCAGCTATGGGCTCAAAAGGAAATTATTTGATTGTATTACATCACCCGGGTTTTGTTTGGATAGATGATTTTATGGTTTAGATTCTATTAGAGACCGTCATCATTCTTTTTTATTCATGAGGGAATCCCTTGCCCTCAGTGCAAGATTTGGAAAGCTACAGAGCACTTTCCTACCTGCTTCCAGGTTCACTCTGGCTTTTCTGCCCTCCTCCTTGCCGTGAGCACTGCATGCAGGGCGCAGTGTTCCTGACCCGCGCAGAGTGCTATTTGCTTATTTTATCTCTGAAAACAAAACAAATTTCTCTGCGTTTTGTTCTATTTCCTACACGATAGAATCTTTTGTTTTCACTTGCAACCTTTGCAGCTTCCAAGAATTTTTACTCCTTGTGGTTTGTCGAGACGCGCAGGGTTCAATAGTCTGCCACCAGGCCCTGGCCCAAGGTCGAGGATTCCCTCCTTTTCCTTCCCGGTATTGTCCTGCATCCTGCAAGGCCCTTCTCCTTACATTGCTGCGGCTGTCGTGACAAAGGGGACTGGCACCAGGCACACTCCTGCTGCCACGGTGACAGCTGCCGAGCGCTCGCCAAGCTCTAATGACAATAGCATGACCTCAGATACTTTATTAAGAAAGAAATACTTGAAAGGGAGGGTACACTTAAAAGCAGACAATAACACCTCGTCTCAGCGCAACGCATTGTTTTTGCAAGCCCGGGATGGAAACGTTTTAATATAATCTTGGCCTATTCTCTCCCAGCCACCCTCCCAATTTTATGCACAGGCTCACCCACATCCATGCTCAACTCAAGCTCGCAACAGTAGCTGTGAATCTAAATGTGTAAATAGATGTTACTGACTGTTGGACTCAATACAGGGCCAGGCACCAGGAGTGGGAGTCTACTTTTAATGCTGCTGTGACACTCTCATACTGGTTACTTCTCTATACTTCAGTTTCTCTGGCTGTAAAATGGGGGTAATGGTACTTCAGTCACCGTGACAAAGGCTCCTGAGCTACACAGGTCTGAATGGAGCTGTGCTGGCTGGAGAAGGAGGCTGACAGCTGTGTTTCGACATGTTCTCCCATGGGGACATGAAAGGAGAGGGCCATGGTGGGTGAGTGCCTGTGTTCAGCTGCGCCTGCAGAGCCCTGAGCCATGATGGTCCTGGCAGAAAACCTTCGCCTGGAGCCACACAGAAAGTCTGAGAATTAGTAAATAGGCTTGGCAGAAGGAGGAAGTAGAGCTGGTCAGAAAAATTCTGACTAAACAAGTTTTCGTTGGAATTTACCGATTCATCAACATCAAAGCACTTTGTGGAGAGGGTCCAATTTTGACAAAGTTGCTTCCAAAGCCAGGCAGGGCTTGAAAACTGCCTGCCAGGCACATTTTACAAACCTGGCTAGTGTTCTGATGTTTTACACCACTGGCTCCTTAAGCAGTCCACCAACTGGCTGTTAAGAAGTGTGTATTTCCAGGTGTAATGACGCTGAAGTGACTGTCTCCCAGTGAGGAACCCTGTGGTGGGCAGCGTCTGGGACCCTGGCTTGGTCCACCAGTCAGAGTGCTGCAAGGATTTGTGCGGCTCATAAAGGCAGGGCTCAGGAAGACTGGCTGTGCATAGTGCTATCAACTTTTATCAGAGGGTCCTTCTTAAATAACAGAGAAATCGGCTGACCTAAGAGTTGCTGCTTTTAATTCTGTGACCTTTCATTTTGAATTTGGAAGCAAAACGTCTAAAATGTCTGAATTTTCTCTTTACACACATGCTCAAATAACTCCATTGATTTAAAGAGAATTACTGCTCAGTTGAATTTGTGTAAATCGGAGAAGTTCAATGAGTTGCCACGTAACCTTTGAAACAATGAAACCCAGAAAAATACCTAGTTATTTCTCCTCTCCAGTTGGAGTAAACAATTATCCTTTTGTTTCTTTTGGATGATACTGGTGGTAATCCTTAAAAACAAAAGGAGAGGAAGAAAAGAGTGTGTGCTGGACCTGGTTCTTCTCAAAGTGCAATTCCTCTGTTTTATCCTTTGCAGCTGGGTTTGTGTATGTGTGTGTGCGAGAGCGAGAGAGGAAGGGCTATTTCACATTTCCCATGATATGTTTTGTTTAGGGTTGTGATAGCTTGATTCATTGTGCACAATCTGCAAGCCTTTTCAGGGCTTTTCTTGAGCTTCTCTTCATGGGAGGAAAAATAGCTGGTTTTTTTCACAGAGACTTTTTGAGTGTCTAGTGTTGAACATGCAGTACTGGCGGAGCACACAATTGTGCCTTTGCTTTCAGGCTTGCCCATGTCCAGATGTGCATCCCAAGATGTGCTAGCTTTGGGGAACATAAAGCAAACTGAAAGGAACAGGATTTTACTGAAACAAACAGGATTCCACAAAAAACAGCAGACCAATAAACACTGTACAGAGAACATTTTCTTTCATAGTACCTACTGTTATGCAATTGTTCTGATGTACTGTACTTCACAGTATGCTTGTCTTTTGCAGCAGACTCTTTTCCTTTTAAATGTATGCTAGGATTTTTTTTTTCAATTAGATACAAGATAATCTTGTAAGTAATGTGATTAGTTTAGCTTTGTTTTTCCCACTCCCCTAGCTCTGCTATGGTTTCTTTCCTATCTTTTTTATGTGCCAGTGACATTGGTTGTTATAAGGTCAGGATCAGAATTCATTGTGGGGGGCAACAGTGCTGCAAGGGCTTGACAGGAGATCAGAAGTAATGCTGCAGTGAATTTTTTTCAAAAAAAAAAAAGCAGAAAAAAGTAGCAAGGCTTATGGTGCCGAAAGCTCTGGGTTCCCCATCCAGACACCATCTGTGAAGCACTTGGGGACAGTGCCTAATGTCTGAGTCATCATGTTTGGCAGTCATTTACCCAGTGGTCTGTTTCCCTGGGGGGAGTATTCATTGGGGGAGAAAAGGAATGGCAGAAAGAAGGAAGATAAACTGCCCTTTAGCCCCATGATTTATATTTGGTCAGAGTACCCCTGTTCTATTTTCTTTTACTTGGAATGTATCTTGGACATGTTGTTTCAATATGAGACAATCAGCTGGGCTCTCAAAGGAATGTCCCCGGAGACGCGAAACAGCCTCCCAGTAGGGTAATATGTTCAGCAGAATTCTAAGATGTATTCTCCAACATCTGCAGTCTATTTGTGCCTCCAGAATATTTCCCATCAGCATTTGGGGAATCAAAAGGCGCTTTGAGAGATGGTCACCAATTCTCCACGCTGCATGATAACTTGTAAAATGTTTACTTCTTTAAACTTCTATTGAGCTGGTGGTTTGTTTCTTTTTTTCCTTCTTTCTTTTTCTTTTTTTTTTTTTTTTTAAGAAGTTAGCAACAGAAGGACATGAAATACACTTTAAATTATTCTTTTATATGAATGGATTCTGAATGTAGTAGTAACATCCTGGGAAACAGGAAGACCTAGGAGTCATCATGGACAACACAGTGAATGTCTGTTCTGGGTGTGTGACAGAAGAAATGACTTATTAGACTGCATGTTAGAAGTGGGTAGACAATCACACGGAGAGTATTACATGCTGCATCTGTGATGCCATGTCCTCATTGTGATTATTGCATTTGGTTTTAGTAACCCCATCTAAAAAAAAGACAGGTACAGAACCAGGAACAAACGCCAGGCAGGTAGTGAAAATATCAGAGAACTACAGAGAACATATTCCTTGTAGGAAGAAATGGAAAAGACTAAGATTATTTACTCAGGAAAGTGAAAAGAACAAGAGAACGTATAGCATGTATCACACAAGAATGAATTGATAGTAGGCAGAAAGGCAACCTAAAACTTTTCAGCATTCCCAGTGATGCAGGAATTAGGAATATTCAGACACAAAAGGACATAATAATTGGCACAATGTGGGGCATCCGTTTTGCAGGATATCATTTGTACTAATAATGTTGGCTGAAAGACTGAAAAAAATATTGGGCACAAATATTAAATGAAAATGTCACCCAGGTAAATAAATCCATCTAGCTTTATTCAGCGGGGCATATAAAGGTAAGAAGAAAGATGAACGTGTTACGGCAATGATGGGAGTACAAGGGATCATGTATTACAGCAGAGGGTCTCTTGGTCACCTGCTGGCATTCATGGGAGGCCATCTGTTTGCATGACGCTGATTTCTACTTGATTTCAGTGCTCGGAGCACTTAATTAAGAAATTGATTAAATTCTTCCCCATTATTACTCTTCTGATGAATGATTTCATAGCTGGTAATTGTAAGATTTCATATGGATGAGATGAGGCGTTTGTCTGTGAAACAGCAGCAGTGAGAAATTGCAGGCAGCTCTGCCCTAGCACTGCTCTTATTGGCTGCGTGTGGACTAGAAATAGATATATTATGGCATTCTTCTGTTGCAAGGCAAATGAAGCGGGCTGTGGCACTGCATATGAAGCACATGAACCCACACCAAACAATAAAGGAAACATTTAAGGTTTTTATTTCATTCATCTCTTTTTTCTGAGATCCTTCTTCTGTTTCTGATCTGTGAAAGCCAAATAGAAGCAACAAATAACAAAAATTATCCCTAAACAAACAGTTGGGACTTGGACTTGCGAAACTGTATTTGCATGTTTGTTCTGAAGAGGTTCCCATAGCCCGGCTCTGACTTTTATCTATCCCCACAGGATGTACTCCTACACTTTTTCTTCCAGGGTCCCTTGCTTCCTGTGGGTGTTCCCACAGCTGCCAATTCAGACAGCTCGAGTCTGGAATAGGCTTTGCACAATCCTGAAGATGCTATTCTCTCACTAAGTCAAGTGATTCCACACAAAAATATGGCAGATGTTTAGCATCACGAATCAAAACAGCATTTTCACACCACACAGCACATTCTTCTCTTCCTGATACCTTTCATTTCCTCCCTACAGGATATGGAGCAATTTTCCTCTTCTGCTGCTGTTCATGTGAACTCAGGAATCTGTGAATTATACCAAGACATTTGAATTCCTAGATAATCTTCTTTAAGAGGTAAAGGAGCTTGGTTCACTGATGTCTCATGCTTCATTTTTTCTTGCCTAAAAGAGAAATACAGTGTTTGAAGAGAGGTAATAACACTAGATTACTTCTCGTCCTTGATTTTCAACTTCTGTCTTTTTCAGCGCCTGAAAAACAAGAGTCTGTGCTTCAGAATAAGAATAACCATGGGCCAGAAATGTCTAAATGGCTATTAAATATTACTGCAGTGGGGTCTGCTGAGCTAAAGAAAGCCAGATTCACTGATGCTGGAGATGAATATTCCTAATGACGTCAATGGGTAGATTCAAACTGAGATTCAAGCCACCTGTTGACTTGGATTGTCCTGTGGTATTTTCTTGAGGTGATCTAACATCCTTTTAGGTGGTCTGATTGAGTTCTGCATGTGGCCCTCTTCATCAGACTTCTTAACTGTTGAGAGGAAGGCGTGTTAGTGTTGTGCTAAGCCCAGCTCAAACCATTCCTCACCTTGTCTCTGGAGTCTTTTGGTACTGCCCAGTGCACGAGTTGCTGTGATACTGTATTGCCTACCAGAGAATGTCCAAGTACACTTCTGTAGTTCAGGATGAGGAAAAAACCTTGGGCAGAAGCTATGCCTACCTGTCCCTCTTTCAAGCACCAGGGAGGAATTAATTCATTCACAGTCTGATTCTCTGTCACAGAGACCTGGGGTTTTCTACACATCCTGGGTGTAGTGATGTGACACACTATGTTAAAGCACTAGACATAAAATAAGAACACATTGTGTAACAGAGGATAAAAGAACTGCATGGCCGTCACATAAATTCTTTAAGCCAGTGATTAAATTACTTTCATTGCCCCTCAATCACTAAATTACTTCATCAAGAAATGACAAGCTCTTTTCTTATGATGGATCTGAGATCAAAATAAATGAGAGGTATGTTACAAACTCATCACTGTGTGCAAGGCTGTTACTAGTCCTCATTTCTACTATGAATTTACGCTGTGCTGCCTGTGCTAGGCAACTCTTTAAAGGAGCCTGTAACCATCTGGATGCTGCAGAACTCATGCAGAATTGTCCTCTCTAGTTTTCAGTATAGTTCAGAGGTAAGGATTATCTGAAAGTGTTTAGACTCACAATTTTCAACAAAGTAACATTCTCCCAGAAAAATTCCCGCTTTCTCTGAAAATATTCAGTTTTCGTTTAGAAGATTTAACATCTTCTGCAGGCTATAGGATTTTAAAAGCTTCGCAGAAATATTTGGTCTTTTGCCCATTTTTGAAAAGTGGGGGGGACGGGACATTTTCAGACAGCTATGCAAAATAAGCCCCCTTTACACCAAACCCTTAACATAAATATATCAAGCACAAGCTTAGCAGCTGCATAGAAGTCAGCAGAGAGAGTGGAAAGGCTTTTGAACTCCTGTTTCCAAATTGGACAGATTTTCAGTGTTCGTATTGGTGGTGGGTGAGGGATAGACAAGACCAAGCATACTTAAGAGGTTTGCAAAACTGTCTTTTATGGTTTCTCCTCCAACTTCTGGAGCTGGGGGAGAGGTGCTACAGCAATCTGTGGCAGATCTTCTACCCGAGGCTTCCCATACTCGATGTGCAGCCTAAGCGGCCTTTATGTTGCTTTGACCTGCCAGAGAAGAACGACTACAGTTTTTATCAAGCAAACCGACAAAAGGGCAGCAGTGTCACAGGAAGAAAAAGTGCAGTGAATCTTGCAGAGATTTTACTGGACACTTGTTGCATTCCTTCAGGCTTCTCAGGAATGTCTCCAGCAGCAATGCCATGAGCAGTATGTCATATAGCGTGAGCATCCTGGAGGAGAACGCAGGCCCTGTTCTGTACAGCTTCCTCCCCACAACTCTCTTTTTCTCTTCCCCTCTTCCCAGGAAAGAAGTCTGTGAAAGCTGGGCTGAATTTTGAGAGCTGAACTGCTAACCTCAAATCCTAAGAGCAGCACCAGCACCCTGACTGAAAATGATATTTTTAACACCTGAGAGCCTATACAAGCTAGGGAGGTACATATGTTAAATTCTGTATAATTAGTTTGTGCTTCTCCTGGCATCTGGCTACTGCTGATATTCTCTGTAGTGTTTCCACGTGTACGCATCACTTCCAGACATAGAATTTCTTCATTTATTATTTCCTTATTCTTCCATTCACCTGATAATTATTACATTTGGATCAATTTCACTACATCATCAGTGACTATTTAACAATTGCTTTGCCTTGATAGGACTGACCTCTAATATATGAAGAGACTTATGACCAAGAGAAGGTTACCTAGGAGTGCAGAAATTCTGTAAAGTCCAGTCTCTTTAGAAATACTTTAGAGGTGCATTTCTTTCTGTAGGCTTTTCCAGGCCGACCATTTCTTTACTTTTTGTTTTCAAGGTTAAAAGAAAAACTAAGGCTCAGTATTAAACTTCATTCTGTATATTGTTTTAGTCTGTAAGATTTTTAAGGATGCTTTTGAAAATCCAGTCCACTAGAGACATAATAGCAATTTACTCTGGTTTAGTGTATTCACACACACTGTGCTTCTGTATTTCAGATCCTTTATATGAGTTTGCTAGAGGCAGTAGGAGCCACAAAGGACCTTTCTCAGAAACAAAGATTGCAGATGACCCCATGCTGAGGAGAGAGGACACAAAACAAAAAGCTTCTGAGGTACCCACATGGCACCATGTGAAGCGTTGGTGAGTTCGTGACACTTCTGATTTGCAATATGGAAAGTGCATTTTCCTGGCAAAATGAGCATTGTGTAGAATGTACTATTCCAGACACAGTTCTGGACTCAGTAAAAATCAGGTGTGCATATTTCAAATCAGTTTTTCTTTCAGCACGGATTTTCCAGGATGCAAAGAAATACAAACTATGTTCTTACATTGTCATTATTCTCTATAAGATGATTTCTCAAATGTCAGTAGGCAATATATCTTTCTCTTACTGGAAGTGTAGCCACTTAAGTTGATTAATTGATTCAACTCTTCTGCACAATCATCCATTCTGATAATACATGGTGAAAAAAATCATTTACATGCCATTCTACATTCGGGATTAGGATAAAAGTACCTTGAGTCTTCTTGCTGATGTAAATACTGCAGCTGGATCTTTCTTGCTCTTCTGTAAAGAAAGTCTTTAACTTGTTGACAGATATTGGCACTTTAAGTAGCGTTCCTGGTTCTTGTGAGAGGGCACGAGAAAGAGGATAGAACTTCATCTGGCCTAGACCATATAGCAGTTGCAATAATGTCTAGTTTTAGTAGATGGTGATATTGTGAATAGGTCCTCAGCAATAAACTCAACTAGATGTTTGGTCAACAGAAGTGCTATACTGGCTGCTAATTACAACCCTGTGTTGGATATTGCGCCAAGTACATGTTCTCAGTATTAGCCCAGAAGGCACTGGTTTTCAAAAGAGAAAAGCTCTTCCAGAAAACTCAGTTGTGAGACTGGTGCCTGAGACTAAAGGCACCAGACAACAGCTTCAAAAAGCTGTGGCACCTCCTCTTCCTTCCTAATCATTTGGATGTCTTTTTCCTTAGGGAGCATTAGTGGGTATTGACTAACATACTTGGAAGAAATTATGTCAGAGAACATGGACTCTGTGAACTACTCGTTGAGTTCGAGTTGATCTACGTGGGGATCAGCCACAACTTAGCAGGGCAACAGGTCACACATTTTACAAGATGGGAAAAAAAAGTAAATATTACTAAATAGCTATGATGCTGATGAAAGGGCAAAAGGTCATGAAAATTAGTAGTTTGAGGGAAGAGTCATGTATACAGAGGGATGGAAACACTTGGCTAATATGTGTGTGGCGTTCCATGGCTGTGATATCAGAATTCCCAATACTAGCCAGCTTCCCTTTTCTGAACTCTTCAGAAAATGCCTAGATTTCCCATAAATAAAAAAGAAAATAATAAGGAAAAGATAACCCCTTGGGTAGTAAGGAAAGTTTTTGTTCTAGAGAACAGGACTGCTATTCAGTTGCATGGACACAGCCTCATTAGTGCAGGTTAATATTTAAAGGCCCCAGAGAAGATCCCTGCTTTTTCTTTGAACGTTTGAATACATCTTTCTCTTGTATATTGGCTGGACCAAATAAGAAGGCCTATGCTGCTTCAAGTTAAAGGAATGCAACCTCAATGACTTCGTTGTTGTCCTGTTTACTGCCAGCTAGGAGTTTTATACTGCTAGCTAGGAGTTTTACTGTGTATTTTTAATCACCAAATTCCTTAATACACTCTATCTTAAGGAAAAGATCTGGTAGCTTTATTTAGTAGATCTGCTCTGGCTGGGTATGTTTCTGCTTGGATTAGTTGTGGGGCCTATTTCACACAGTGTACACTGTAAAATACGCAGCTTGGGCTGCTCTGAATCTTGATGCTCAATCCTAAGAGGAGATCTTGGACATTGCCGTTCCCTTTGTGTCTTTTATCTCTTCTGAACTTCAGCCCTCTTGTAGGAGCCTTGTGGAGAAATGCTGTACCTACTAGGCAGAAACAAGGGATTTTGCAAATTGTCTTGTTTTTTGGTTATAGCATGCTTGTTTGGGTCAGTTTGCCTTGGATAGCATTATCAGCTATTGAAGGGTCTATAGAAACTGCACTTACCTGCTGTAGGCCTTCCATATAATGTGAAAAGGCTGTAGGTAGAATGGCTTCAAAGAGGTAGCCTTTGATGACCCAATCGTGGTTGTGTAAATTCATGTCTGTCCCCCAAGCTTGTACAGAGAGAAGCGTCTGAAAACGTTAAAGATGTTCTTGAATTTAGTGCATTTATGTGGATGGGAAGCGATAATCCTTGGATACGGACATGCTGTGGCTCTGTTTACTGTCTGAGAAGAAGATCCTTCGCCTTACAGTCATTTACATTGTTTAATTAATGCCACTTCTCAGTATCCCACTTACTCGTTTTGGAATTTCTCAGGCATTGACTGTTCCCCTGCAATGCCAGTGAGCCTTGACAAAAGGAAAAAAGCCACAAACAAAGACAAGTTTTACAAAGCTTTGTATCTGAAAATCGTCGCTACTGCCACTGCAGTCACCTGCTGCCTGGCGTGGCACTGAGATCAGCTCCAACCCTCAGCCCCTGTGGCCTGTTGGGTCAGACAGCTGCAGCGAGAATTCCTCTTCAGGCAGTCCAGCGGCGCGGACTGCCAAGGTTAATCTGTGTGCTAACCTGCAGGGCCTCTGCGTGTGAGGAACATGAAAGTACGACTGCTTTCCAGTGAGTGATCTAAGGAAAATGACATAAATGAAAATATAGCAGAGTCCGGTCATCTGTAGTTATAAATAACGTCTGTTGTTTGGTCAGCTGGAATCACACAAACATGCTTTCATTAGGACCCACAAATGTATACAGAAGGATTTTGAAATGGGAATAATGTAGAAAATGAAAGGAGTAATTAACTAGATAAATGCTTGGCTCTTTCTTATTCTGACGATCTAATAGGTGGGTGTAGAAAGACCTACATGCTATCAGTATCTTGTCCCTAGGCCTTGATGGGACTCCCAGCTTTGCTAGTGGGGAGTGCTGCTTTGATTGACTGACTTCCTCCAGAAAAACATCAAGCCACGACTTCAGCAAAGGCAGGCACAGTTCTTCCCCTTCCTTTAGGGTAGGAGTTGGATTAGAGGGAGGTGGGGTAGAGTGGGAGCAGCAGAAATCATCCTTACAGGAGAAGGAAGAAACTAAAAGAACTTTGCAGCTCAGGTCAGCTTTTCTCTATGCATCCCCCACCCTTCTTGTGAACAATAAGTCAGTTTGCTATCTCCTTTTCCTTCCTTCCCTTTCCCTCCCTGCAATACTTGGCCTGGGAACAGGGTGAAGGGGGTTGTTTGCAGTAGTGCCTACAGCAAGCAAGAGGGTGGAGGTCCTTTGTAACCTTGGCTGGGGAAGGACTTGGAAGAGGCTGCCAATAGCCACGAGCTTTCTAGTCTGGAAGGTAGGAGTGAGGAGGATCTCTGATACACTGCAAAATGGAAGAGTAGTTCAACAAGCAGTGGAAAGCCAAGGGAGCGAGTTAGGGCTGTGTAGCTGGGCCAAGCTGATAACCAGATGAGGGAATTTAGACTGAGTGATGGACAGGCCTGAGGTGCTGGCTCGACAGGAGTTGCTTATCTAGATTGGGATCAACTTTCAATCTGAGGGGATGTCACCTAACGCAAGAATTTCAAACATTGCAATAGTGTCTTCAAGACTTCCGAGATGTACTGCACTGTGTTATGCCGCACACTCTAATAAAACGTGCTGCCTGTACCTCACCTTGATGCAGCCTTTTGTGCCTAAAGGCAAAGAAGACACTCCTCTCTTCCCGAGAACTGAGAAAGACAGAGCTGGATGCTGAGTAAAAGATAGCTGGGAAGCTTAACAAGAACCTGAGGAGACATGAAGGCTGCTTTTTTGGAGAGAAGGGCAAGATAGAGAGAATAAGCAGATCTGGCCCCAGGCAATTTCTATTTGTTCCTCTTCTGCCTTGTGCAAATATCACTGTGCTTTCTTAAGTTTTGGCCTTTCTGCCCTTGCCTTGCAGACCTGTGGAGTGGGATGCTGAGCAGGCAGCCCAGAGGCACCACAGCCAGAAGAGAAACAGGAGGAGGATGTGGAAATAGCTGGAAATCCCTGGGTTCCAGAAAGTCAGCAGAGAACATGCCAGCACCCTTAAGCTAAGGAGGGACCTGGGAGAGGGTGCAGTTTGCATATTTGGAAGGAGAGAGGGAAGTGCCTGGTAATAAGACAGTGTGATGGTCTGTGAACTGCAGGAGCAGCATTCTAGGTGGGAACCACACCCTGCCTCTAATACCCTCATCTAATCTGGCTGCTGCAGAAGCCCACACAGAAACTCTTTTTCAATCCCCCTTACTGTCAGCCAGATCCACACTGCTTTTGAGCTCCACAAAGGGCTAGAATGCGAAGCATGGATGGTTTGTGCGTGCTGTTTCAAGCGTCAGGTTATAAAACTTTGAAGTTGAAAACCTGTTTTTAAAAATGAAGTTTCCTCATCTTGTGAAGAGCAACACAGCAAATTTGCTACCTGTAACAGCCCCTACATCAGTTAAATTATTAAATGCAACTGGCTTATTGGAGTAATTCAGAGGGGGGAAGAATACCCCAACTTTTTAAGAAACAGGCTATACATTTAAAAGATTCATATTCTGCTCTCTCAAGAACTGTGCACAAGAAATACAGATATTCCCAGCTCTGCTGGCTGCCGTGCAGCCTGATGGCTGTTGTCACACTCTGGCAGGGGTGGAGAGATATGCTTCAGGCTGAGCAGAAGAGTCTTAGTTTCCTCTGCAGGGTGCTTGGTTGGAGCAGGGAAGCTCTTTCTCACCCCAAGACTTCGAGACATTATTCCATAAGTCAGTTCCGCCAGTGCAGAGGGAGTGGAAATCACCCCCAAATGCCCCTTCCTGGAAAGTCCTCTGAAGGAGGGGACTTCCCAACTTTAGAGTACTGCCAAAACCTTGCAGAAGAAATACATTGTAGGACTGTGCACAGTTCCTTGGGATACTCATCTGGGGGAAATTAGCATAATTTCTTTAATCAGCTGTTGTGTTTGGGGCAGGGAGAATCAGGGAGCCGCATGGCCCCTTTTCACCTATTTGTCTCTCTCTCTTTTGTGGCTGTGCAGGACAGGGGAATCCATCCTCTACTAATGTGCCACTGTAGGCTTAGACAGAGCCCAATGAACCATTCTGTTTGCCCTCAGGCTCCCTCAACTCACTTGAAAGCAAGCAACAGTGCTTCCCTTCAGTCTCCTGCATGGAAGCTGCTCAGCAGGAGAAACAGGGAAGAGGTGCAGCTGCTTTGAGCTCTCCCTATTTGCATCCAAGCTGCTCGCTGGCTCTGAGGTGCAGGGAGGGGGAAAAGGGTGATGGGAGGCAGCTGGGGAATGTGATGCCCTCTACATCCTTCCTGTAGTGACAAGCCTTGTTCAAACACTTCAGTTTAAATAGCTGAGAGTGCAGCTCCAGGAGAATGCTTTCAATTCATAATCAAATATGGGGCAATAACAGATGGAAAAACCAAACAAATGTGGGGGAGGATGAGGTACGTACTCAAACGCTCTGGCGTATATTCTGGGAAGAAGACACTCACTTCCTATGTGTTATTTCTCATTCAAGGAAACCTATGGGCAGGTGGACTTCGGGACCTTCTTCACTGTGCTCAGAAAAGGCATTGCAGGGAGCAGCGCCTTTCCTTTTTTTTAAGTGTGGAAACAGTTCTTGTGTCCTTGTGTGCTTTGAAGCTCTTCCTATCCCTGCTGTATGACTCCTCTCCTTCTTATATGAGGAAACTGAGCAAGTAGCTTGGCTTTCTGACCCGCATTAGTACTACCCTGTCACTTTGCCAGGAGATGCAGCCTGTTGAGTGGAGCGCTGGCACAGCAAGCCCAACGTGCATTAGCGCTCTGCGGGCCTCATTGTATTACACGCCTCACGATCACTGCTCCGCGGGCTCTGCATGGGGCTATTCTCTCTGCTTGTGCACTGTGTTACCACTGCGCCCGCAGCCAACTCCATTGTTTTGCTGGTGATGATAATACATAGGCCGTTCCAGCACAGAAAGCCTCCAGGCAGGCTGAGAGGCTTCTCAAAGCACGACGGCTTGGTTGTCAGGCAAACAGCAGAACGCTTGAGGAGTCGGTAAGGATTTATCGTCTTCATGCGCCTGGGTTTCTATTGCTCAGGACCGCATGTGAGATTTAAAACCTGCAGCAGACATCGTGATGTTGGTAATGAATGGAGGACCTGAGGAAAATGTTGAAGGTGAACTTTCTCAGTGTAGTCTTGAATCAGTACAGGGTTATTGAGCAGAGCAGAAGGACCTCTGCAGTTGGCAGGCTGGTGCAAGGATAGCAATAAGCAAAGCACAGCATTGTCTTGACAATCGTATTTTAACTTCATGGGGAAATAGCACATATCATAGTAGAATTTCCCTTCTCCTGTCTGTGCATTCAGAGATCTGTGACCTCAAATTTGTTTTCAAATGTGATTGGTTTCTGCCACCTGCCAGCCGGTCACAGATGCAGGATCATACCAGCAGTGAGGTGAAGGACGGAGCAAAGTGTAGTCAGTTTGAGGAAATGATAATATGGATTTCAAACCAATTGCAGTAGCTTAATTCTAGAAACCATGACAAAATGCTTATTTTTTCCCCTGAGTTAAGTCTTGGAGCCTTGTTTTGAAAGCAGAACATTTTCTTGGCATGCCTCTGCTGATTTCTTAAATGTGCCAGTGGAAGAAACATCATGCTTCTGTGTCTTCAGCTCCTTTGTAATAAGATCCAGTTAAACAACTAAAGACATTAAAAATTCATTAGAGCATTTCAATGTTGCAGCCAATGAGACCTGTTGTTTATCAAAGCATTTCCAGCCAAGTAAAATGTCTTTTTTAAAAGCATATACTGGAAGACACTTGTTAAGAGTGCTTTGTATAAAATTGATTTTATATTTATATGTAAGTCATTTTCACACTTTCTAATGCAGCAATAGGCAACATTAGGTCATGGGGCTGATCTATGAGAATGCATCTCAGGTTCAAGTGCCAAAGTTAACTTTAGGTCAAACAGCACAGGTGAATTACATCACAGTACTGGGGCAGAACCCAGCAATAAAATAACTTAATTGCAAATGCTTCATTATTATCTTCACTATGAAGCATTTTTAGGGACTACAGGTGAAAATAACAGTGAGCCAAATTGTGCTTTAGTTTTTTTACTGCTGTCTCAGAAAAAAGAACTTGGATGATCCATATAAAGTGTTACAGGAAAAAAATATTCCGATACTTACTTCTGACACTATCAGAAACATAGGAATCTTTGGATAAATTGAGATTGTATTGTCAAGGCAAATGTGCCACAAGAAAATAACATGTCAAGTCTCATTTTGAATTGTGTTCTGTATAGATTTCTGGAGCAGCAGCAGGTTAGCTGATATTTAATTCCTGTTCAGCTGAATGGAATGTGACCAAAACAAGTGCTGAAATAGCTGATGCAGTTTCTCATCGTCCAGAAACTTACACAAGTTTGCCTTCAAAAGCTCTTCCTCTCATGGAAATAGCTCTGTAGCAGTTCAGTGTGATTTCAGTTCTACCTCCCAGTGTGGTTACTGGGAATGCTAGCTGGGAATCTGAAGTTAGCTACAATGTCCCAGCACAATAAAAGTTGAGCCACTGCAGTAGATTTGTATGACCTTCCACAGGAATGCAGATTGGAACTGGCAGAAAACCTGACAATTGAGTTAAGACTCTTGTTGGTGAGGAAAAAATTGTATGAGACTTGCTGCAATTCCCGTCAATCTAAATACAGTGGGGCCTGATATTCTTGTCTGAAGGATTATGTTATTTTTCTAAATCCATTCAAAAGGAAAATGGACATTTCTACTTGGAAGACTGGGGACCCATTTGAATTTATGAGATTTCAGTATTTTAAGATTTGAATGAAGGTTTGAAATGTATGCTTATCTTATGATATAAAATCTGTGGTTGAACTTAGAGTGTAATGTTTCTCCAGATGTTTACATACATGAGCCAAACTGAGAAGAAGACCGTCAAATAATTTGATACCCAGCTTGGGAAAAAAACCTTGGTTGAAATCTTTCCTAAGCTGTGAATCTTTAAAGAGTGATCTTAAGTGTATGTTATTCTTCAAGGGAAGTCTGAAAAGACTTTGTAGTCTTACAAGAACGTGCTTTATATAGACGTATTAAATACGTCCCCTTAAACTTCTGAAGGAAGATACATAAAGGCAGAATACTACTTTTAATAGCATTTTTTACCCCCAGTAGAAGAGGCTCACTTCTCTACATTTTTTTCTTGCGTTCAGAAAGTTATTCTTGTCAAAAGTACAGAAGCTTCCAAAGCTTCCTTTTCTTTAAAGATGTGCCTGACCTTATCTTCTATAATAGGCTCTATTTTGGCTGACGCTCTATTTACATAGGAATGCAAGCATAATTAAATGCTGACAGCAAGAAGTCTATCTGGGTGGAATTTGAATGAATATTTTATAGCAATGTGGTTAACAAGCCTTATAAAAATAAAATAGAGAAGCTGCACCCTCACACTCTGGGCAGTGTTAGTAGAGGAGGGTTAACATGTCCTGGAGTGAGGTATGTAAACAAAGAGGTGGCAGTGTTAGGTCTGTGGTGAGCTAGACTTGACAGCAACATAAACAGCATAAAGAAGCCTTCTAAACAAAATCTCCAGCTCATCAGTGGAGCCAACCCACTGCAGGCCTTCAGAGCTGCTGAGAAGGCAAGAAGCATTTCTAGAAGACGCCTGTGTGTTCCCAGCAGTAGGGAAGGCCCAGAAGACGTGTTGCGAGGTAGTGGTCAGCCATGGGGCTGCGAGCAGGTGTGAGCCCCAAAGGCAGGATGGACCTGGAAGCTGTAGAGGGCTGGCACATCAAAGGGCTCTTAGCAGCACTAGGTCTTTTGCTGCCCCAAATGTCAGAAAAGGGAGAAATGGCCCCATTAAGAAGTCAGTTTAGCAAAACATTAGACTTTCTCTGTCAGGCAAAAACAGAGCGAGTGAAATCCTGACCCCACTAAAATCCATAAGGATGTTACAGCTGATTTCAGAGAATGAAAAAATGCTAGATTATTGACTGCAAACTACCCGTCCTTTTTGCCAAGTCTCTCTAGCCCAGGCTGTCTGTGTGGTTTTTGAGGGCACAGAAGGGGTGGATAAGTCTCTGTCCATCTTTCTCCTCTTCTAAATTCTCGCTTTGCCTGTTCTGTTGGAATCAAAACCCAATTTATGTTCTTGAAGTCACACGTGGATGCTTAAGGGCAGTGCTGCATGAAGGAGGGACTGATTTGTGCACTGTTGCGTGTCTTCCTAAGAAAGGAGAGTGGGCCCAGTTACCTTCTTTTCTATGCCGTAGGCCATGGAATGTAGCGCTAAGAGCTAAGTGTGATATGAACTGTCCTGAGCACATGCAGATGTTGTGCTTGATTGTGATGAGTGGTAGAAAAGCATGCCCTATCTTCCTCTAAGAATGTGTTTGTTGCTTGAAATGCTACATCCGAAGCTAGCATTTAATACTGGTAAGCTTAAATAGGGAATATATCTGTGTATTTATAGCAGATACTTAAACAGGGGGTTATTTTTGCTTTTGCTCTTGTTAATATACTTACTGACTGCTGCCAATGTTTTAAAATCTATCTGTATAAATTGGGCATTTAAATCAGTATTTCCGCTTACAAAGAAGTGGTCTCATTTTCCAAAGTACGGAGAGACTATGAGATTTCTTGAAAAATAATTGTGTGAGCATCAAGTGAGGTGTTGACATGATTGCATGCAGATAGATGTGATTTCCCCTGCTGCAAAAAGAGCTGTCCATATAGAAACCAGATCCATTCCAGACACCATTCCAGAAGCTGTAGAGGTGCATTGAGGCAGTGCTGAGTGGAAGCTATTGAGACACGATTTTTGCCTACACAGATATCTTTATAGAAGTGTCTTTCTGTAACATCAAGGCCTATATACATTGAGATATCTGCATCAGAGAATCTATCTTTGTCTCACATATTTAAAAATATGAATCTCAGTCCTGAATTAAGTGTGATGTCCAGTGAAGTAAAATGCAGGCGAGTCTCCCGAGAACAGCTAAAACATAATGTGCTGTGTCTCAGCAGCGATAGCTTGTTAGTGAGTAACATCTGGGTCAAGAACAGAAGATGTAGAAAGTGTTTTCAGAAAATTCTTAGGTTATGGTATTTAATGTTTCTTTCTAGCTGCAGTGATACCTGCTAGATAGTGAAATATTTAGTGAAGCATATTTTATATCACTGCCTTTATTTGGATTATAGTGCGGTGGATTAAATTTAGAAGACTGTACAAGCTCGTCCTTTCTTTGTAGTTAACTGATAGCAGTAATTTGTCACTGTTTCCATCACAGGCCACATGATTAAGATCAGAGTCAAGAACTCAGCTGTGCAGATCTCAACCACTGGGACCATTGCTGTGCACTGAGATAACCAAAAAAGGTAGAGACTGAAAGAAGACAGTGCAATTTGAAATTAATCAAGATGTAACAACTCCCTTTTGTAGGCTGTGGTTGGGAATTCTCGGCTGAGCCGAGTGTGCCAATGGCTGAATCACAGTTGCTGGCCTGTTCCCTCTCTGACCTAACGCTGTGCTCTTCTCACAGCTGCCGAGTTGCTGATGAATCCTCTGCAGCCTAAAACTTTGGGTTGCCTGAGGTTAACGGAGCACTGACAGTTGGCACCAGTTGCAGATCTGTCCCTGGGTGTCTGAACCCTACAGGGAGCGTTCTTTTCTAATGAGCAAGTTGTTCGGGGGAAGTGCAGGGGCTGTGATCTGAGGATACCGGGGTAAAGCGACAGCCAAGACCCAAATGCTAGTTCCTTTGGTAGCTGCTAACACATTTCCTGATGGCCGTGTTGTCCATGTAACTTGAAAAGAATTTTGAATGAGTCTGTGGCAGAACAAACTAGTTAATGAGATCATGGGAGAGGGCTTTTTTTCCTTGATGATCAACCGTTGTCTTGTCTGGTGGTAATACATACATGACAACCACAAGTAGTTAAATAGCTTATCCTTGCCAACATTTGCTGAATCCCAGGCTCTCGTTTCCGTGGGCCAGTGAAGTGCAGAGGCCACACTGTAGTTCAGAGGAAGAATAGACAGGCTGAAAGGAAACCATTGTTTCTCCCTTGCCACTTGGGCTTTTGCAATGTTTCTGAAAACGTTTTAAGCTCTCTGTAGAGTATTTCAGTTAATCCTTAGAGAGCAATAATAAAGACCTAGGAAAAGTACGCAAAGGAAAAGATAGGATGTTTTCAGTCAGGATGGCTGTTCTTGGTAGAAAGATCTGCTTCTGATTAACATGCCAAGAAAGTACTTAGGTTGAAAGAGAATTTTACTAGACACTTTTAAGGGAAACTGTTTAGAAAAATGTCATGTACTGACCTCTGAGAAAGATCTGCAGAATCAGTATTTCCTTCCAGTTCACCCTGAGGTTTCTACCTTTCTTCTCTGTCATGCACTCAATAGCAATAATAATAATAGCAATACTCTCAGTGCTGCAACACTCTCTACTTCAAAGCCCTTCACAAACACTGGACTGGATTCAGTCTGGTCTTCTATGGATATAAACTTTGTGTGAAATCCTGGCTCCGTTATAGTGAATGGCAAATTTCCCACTGACTTCAGTGGGGTTGTGATTTCACTCACTCCTTGTCAAAGGATTTGGGCAAAGGAAACCTTCTGAAAGAGG
>JAVSBS010018075.1:0-17837 GCA_033124195.1 Coracias cyanogaster | reverse complement strand
GAGGGAAGAAAACCTAACTTATTCATCTCCCGGTGTGCTTCCCTTTCCTGTTTCTTTTCTTCTAATTCAGGCATTAGGTAGATTCTCTGCTTTTGTTGTTCCCTTGAATTTTTAAGTCTCTCACATTGATAGAAATATGTCTGTGGAGAACTAGCTGCTTGGCTCTCTAGGTTGGTTGATAACCTTAGTTTTCCAGTACTTTTGCTTAGCTTTGCCATGTGCAGCTGTTCACACCAGAACAGGAGGGGTTTATGCCCCTTTGCACAGGCACAAACCAGTCAAGAGTCAGACCCTTGCAAGATCAAATGTATTTTACTTTTTAACACTTAAAACTTTGCAAGTCTCTTAAATATTTGTAGTCCTTTTGTAACATTTCTGAGTAAACACAGCCTTTAAGGTCTTTTGGGGTCAAAAAAAAGATTCTTTATATTTCACAGAAATATGTTTTAAAATTGCAAAATGTGAAGTGCTTGTTTTGCATGAATAAACCCTGCTTTTAATGATTCATGATCCCAAAGAAATTACTAACCATACACAAGGCTGAAGAGAAGGTGTATCACTGAATATCAAAACTGAACAACGAGGAAGATATAAAAAATATAAATTGCTTTAAAAATTATTTGAAATATTGAGCAATGTCAGTGGAGCTATATTCTCTCCTTCTGATCAGGGCTCTGTACCTGCAATGCTTATTCAAGGTAGAACTTGTATCATGTTGCCATCTGCCTTTGCTTTTGACAGATCCAGCTGAGCCTTTCTACCCTCCTGGGTATATAAACCCCATCTGTCCAACAGCGTTGGTTACCTGAGCTGCTCTTTTTTCCAACTTCCAGTTGGTACCTCCTGAACATGCCAAAGAGCAGTCCTGACATCTTGGGCTTATTTTTTTCCTGCTCTTCTATGTGTGTATCTTATTACATGGAAGTATGCTGAGAGGTAGTTTGCTGTGTAAAAAAGTGATGAAAATGGAAAGAGAACTTCAGGTTTTGGCCATAGTTCTTCTATCTTTTTGTTCTGTACAAGGCTTTACGGCACAGCCAGAAAGGAATGTGGAAACAGCTGAAAAGTAAGCTGCTCTTTTCCTCCTTAGGTCTAAATTCATCATTTCTCTGCATATTTTGGAATAGCTGCTTTCCAAATTTGAGCTTCACAGACATTACTGTGGCCTTGTATTTGCATTCTGTGCCTCATCACTAGGAGCAGCTGAACTAGTTTAAATTCTCAACAGCGATGAGAAATTCACCAGAGACAATAAATCATAGACATCATGAACTTCTGACTAGTGTGAAGTCATTCAGAAATATATTTCCCAGCAGATCTCTGCAGTCTGTGGTATTCCCATCAGGTGATTAATCCTCTGTCAGGGTGCAAAATGTATTGTAGTACAGAAAGAGAAGGAAATACAGCAGATAAGGAATACAACATTGCTTATGTTTCCAAAGTGTTTGGATGATAGAAATAGACTGCAATCAGTTGGAATATCTTGCCTTTTAAATATCTAAATTATGACTGAAGAGATAAGTATTCTGAAGTCTAGATGTTTGAATATATGTAGGTGTCAAGAATAAAAATTGAAACACTGCTTTTCTAACTGGCTTAAAATACATCTTTTTAGATAGTTTGAAGCTTTTTAAGGTTTTATTTATTCATTTAGCTCTTAGGCTGGGAAAAGTGTCCCTGTTGTGTAAGAGGGAGGTATGATGTTTGAAATTGTCTGTTACAGTTACACTCTGAGCTCAATTGCTTTAATAGGAAAACTTGGCAGCGTTGGACATTACCAAATGCCCAGAGGTTATGAGTTCATGGGTAAAAGTGGAGAGAAGCACAGGTGTATAAACCCAGGAGAAGAGGACAACTCAATGAACAGGAATTTTGAATAAATACAAGAGAGAAAAGTGGTTTGGTGGTGTTAAGAGTTAAAGCTGCAGTTTTTCTGCTGCAGGGCTTGAATGGATTTTGACTGAAATTGGGAAACTAAAAGTGTGAATTCCCTTAAACACTTTTTCCTTGAACAACTCTAACTGTTGTGGTGACTGCCGCTTGACCCGACCGGCACCGTCTGGATGGGCAGGTGGGGGATGATGTTCAGAGCTGCTGATCAGGACATTGATCAAAATACTGAGTGCCTCAAAGAGACCAAGTGTCCTGCTTTCAGCTGGGATAGACGTAATTTTTCTTCTTAGTAGCTAGAATAGTGCTGTGTTTTAGATTCAGTGTGGGAAACGGTATGAGAAGAATGTTGGTAATATGCTGATGTTTTTAGTTGTTGCTAGGAAATCAAGGACTTTTCAACTTCCCATGTGTTGCTAGCGTGCAGGTGCACAAGAAGCTGGGAGGGTGCATAGCCAGAGCAAGGCACCAAAACTGGCCAATGGAATATTTCATATCATACAGTGTCATGCTTAGTATATAGATGAGGGCTGGGCAGGAGGCTGAGGCTCTTCTGGGATTGTGGTTTGGGGATTTTCTCTCCTCTGGGATCTCTAGCCAGGAACGGGCAGGGCATTGGTCAGTGAGTGGTGAGCAATTGCATTATGCGTCACTCATTTGTATATCCTAGTATTACCATCATTATAAGTATTATTTTATTTCTATTTTGTTTCAATTATTAAATTGTTTTTATCTCAACCTGTGAGTGTCTTTACCGCTACTCCTCCAATTCTCTCCCCAGTTCCTCAGGGCAGGGGAGGGTGAGCGAGCGGCTGCCGGCTGGGTTCAAACAAAGTGGCCAGCTTTTGGCTTCAGCCCTTGTTGCTTCATGAACGGTTAAAAGGAAGAGAGCGCCATGCAGTCAGAGCTGAAATGTCATTACAGGCATCGAACAGATTGGGTGGCTCTCGTTTACACCTGTGCAAATTTGGATTTGGTCCACGAAGTCTGACTGTACACTGGTGGAACTGAGCTTGGCGTCTCGTGCGTGGTCGCAGAGTCTGGCAGCAGTGGCGAGTGAGCTGCTGTCAGGAAATGGGGCATGTGTTGCTCTCCTCAGATCTGCATGCTAAGTGCTAGGCCTGGCCTGACAGATGTTAGAGTGCCTCTGAGTAAGCAGGGAAATTATATACAAAAGTTTCCTATTACGGCTGGAATAAACAATTTCTTAACTTTTGTGTATGCTTGTCTTTCAGGGAGGCACAGTGCTCTCACTCTGTGGTACTGTTGATTGATTGCCACAGTGTTATGGATCTCAGCTCCACTGGAACCCCTGAGAAACTCCTTTTCATACTACTGCACTGACTTCTCAAAAAAAGCTTAAGTGCTTCATAAGCACAAATTAATTCAGCCAAAGAGCATTTCTGTGGTGTGGGGAAATCTGTGATGCCTAGCTGACACCGCTTACTGGACTTGCTTAACGTTACAAACTGAAGCAGTGGTGCAGATAAGAAACAAATTCAGGATCCCTGTTTCTTCCCCCCTTGCTTTGTAAGGCAAACTCCCAGTACTCCATAGAGCAAGTGACTGGGTTGTGGCTAGTGCAACGTTGTGTAACAGTGAGAAAGAAATTCCTTTCATGAATTCCTGCTACCCCTTCAAAAACTAGCTTCAATGTGGGGGGAACACTCTAAAAAACTCACTCTCATAAATGTAGCACAGGTCCTTTTCTGCTCTTCCCCCCCACCCCCAACAGTGAGTGGCTTTATTTAACATTCACAATCTGGTTTCTGACTTAGGTGGCTAAGTTAACTGTCTAGTCTTCAGATTTGGTTCCCTCTGGAGTCAACAGACAGGTGTGTATCTAGGAAGTTCTTCCACAGGATGATTCAGAGCAGAAGTCTAAGTCATGTGCTTAAATTTGAGCTGGCTGAGTGCCTAAAGCCTTGACAAACTCTTGTTCCCTCATTACAATAGGTGGAGCTGGGATCCATCTGACAATACAGCATAACAGAAGTGAAATACATATGACAGAGAATAGGCCGAGAGGTGATTATCCCTGTGATGCGCTTGTACATCTATGAGGGCTCCAAGCAGCAGGAATAAATGTATAGTGGAGACATTTACGTTACAGGCAACTTTCTGGTTCAATTCCCTGCACTGAGCGTAATTTGCTTTTTGAAGGCTGATTAAATTTGTCAGTTTTGCATTAATAATGGGGCAACCTGTTGTCATTTGCACCCCCCTTACCTGAAAACTTCTGCCAGTCAGGGAGGCTAAATGCATGTGAACATTATCTGAAGTACCTTGAATATCTTTTTTAAAGACAAGACAATGACATTTCTCTGTACAAGTTCAAACATGACTCTTTCCCGTGTTGCAAAGAGCTGTCAAATTGAATAACAGGTACAGTGAAAGCACTTCTTTCCCAAACTATTCAAATGAGCATCACCTTAAATAAACAGAACCTGGCTAAGAGTTATGTGAAAGATTTGTCATAGCAAGAAGTAATCTTTGAATGATAATATCTCTTAATTTATTCATTATTTAAAGCTACTCTTTTAAATAGACCTAGAGGAGTCTTTCCCAGGTAACCCCCGAGATAAAGTTATCAGACTCTGGCTCTCATCTTCCCTGCATCCTACTGTAAATAACGCCTTTGCGCATGGTATCTCCTACCAGCGGTGACTGCAGTAACTCTTTGGCTCCCAGCAGAGGTAGTTGGGGGTGTGGTAAAGCCAGGATGCAGCAAACATGATTCATACCAAAAACCTCAGACCTTGGACTGGTTGTAAGGGATTCCCACGTTTATTATGTGGGAAAGTGTTGAACATATTGTATAAATTATACAATGGAGCTGAAAGATTGGGATTTCCCTGTGTTAGTCAGCTGGTTACTACACAAGAGTTAGACCATCATTAGAAGAAAATAAAAATCTTTCTTATTATAGACAGCAAGACATCATTCAGACCACTTTTTAATTAAGAGAATCCCGGAGAAATGAGAAAGTGATGCAGAAATTGGTACAACGGCTGATTTGCTTTTGCAAATAACCACAACTGCTACAATGCGTGGCTTGATACTTTTATTTTTTTTTTGCTTGAAAGCAGGGTTGCTGTAGCAATTCAATTATATTGATGGAAGACTTGATGGGGTTTTTTGGTGTTCAGGGCATTTACATTGTCTAGCTGATATTACTTTAGTCATCTGTTAAGGTGCAGTTTGGAGATTCCTCATACTGCCAATGCAGAGAAGGAAGGGGTGATTCAGAGAAGCCAAGTTAAATACCTACAGGAACTTGAAGGAGATGGTGTGAACACCACCTGTGTTGCTACTCTGAGCCTCATTTTTCAGTAATTTGTAGTTTTACTGTAAAATTTCTCTTGGAGCTCAAACTTTGCACACATGGAGTCAAAGAAACTTGTAACAGCCACCAATTTGTATCAGCTGAGGATCTGGCCCAGGATCTGTAATTCGGTTTTTAATAGCTATTTGGAAGAGATTGTTTTACAACTTGTTCTAATATGTACATTCCCAGTAGACTGCTCAGGTAATTACTTGGGCTGCCGTTCAAATATTCCATAGTTTGAAATACACTTGCAGAAAAATCCATTTTTCTGTGTACAGAAGGTAGAGAACAGTCACTTCTTTGGCACGTGTAGCTATTCCTTTGCAAACAAATCCAAGGTTTTAGGTGTACAAATGAATGAACATGCATTTTTGGTGTGCGTTTAGGGACATGTTTGGAAGTCTGTACATTTGCACAGCAAAAATTTGGTACGTGGTAACACACTAGATTATACAGAATAAAAAATGAAGAAGTGATCATGAAAAGGAAATGTAACATTGGAGGAAGGTCTTATATATTTGAGTGCTGCTGACTTTCTCATTGGCATATATAAAGGTTATTACTTTTCTACCTGTGACTTTCTCTTATGCTCACAGGGCAGTAGGAGCTAATTTAAATTCCTGTGTTATATTTATCTATATATTTATATTGTGCATCTGCATGATTAATAAGAAGGTAAAGATCTCTGAGCCACAACAAATTAAAGTGATATTTTAAACAAGGTGTTCAAGGCTGGTAATTTGGTGCTTTAAAGATCCTCCCTGCATAAATGTGAAATTATTCTGAGCTGGGCACCGTGGATGCATAGGACAGCTTTGTAAGTTAATTTTCCCAGGTTAGAGTCTTGACAAACTGCCTCCGTTTGTATTGTGAAATGTATTTGCTGGGTGTATTTTCTCAGCCCCGCTCCTGATTTCCCATGGAACCCTGCCCTTTATATTAGAGGAGAATAATTAGATCACTGGGTTGAATGTTATTACGCAGCTTGCCAAGGTTTGGTACGCTATCTCTTGCTAGAAGGTGTTCTAGGTCACCCTAACGACTCTAAGGCAGGACTGAGTCTTTCTTTTCCCTTGGGAATCAACCTCAGGGTGGCGTCACTCAGTCAATGCATGACTTTTCTTTCAGGGTTTAACAAGCCTCACCAAAGACTAAATGGTGTATTGTAAAACCAGACCTGCAAAGTCTCACACACCTAACAAATGAGTCCCACTCCTTTTTGCTTCAGGAAAAATTAAAACAAAGAAGAAGAAAAAAAAAAAGTTCTCACCTGAAGGGATTTCTCAGTGCTATGAGGAAAAAAATCAAGTCAAACAAATCATCTTTCTCATACCTAAAGACTCGGTGACATTATCTTTTGCATGACACCGTAACTGCTTGGTGGTAGTGATTAAATAGGGTTCAGCAGGCTAAGCCCTGTCTGAGGAGTTCTGTGTCTAAGGGAAAGGACTTTGTGAAGGCTGGGTTATTTGCCTTGCTAGCAGTTTAAAAAAAACTGAATAAAAAGGGGTCGGACAAGAGCTTGAGAAAGGTTTGGTTCACTATTTGAGAAGTACCTTCAAGAGAATTAAAAAAAGAGTTTTCTTTAACCCAGGAGTAAAAATTCTTCCATTGAAACATGATTAAGATGCTTAAGTGCTAACTAGTTTTGCTACTTGAAATGTTTTAAAATGTCCTGATTTTCCCTCTACACACGCTAATTGGGTGAAATAGCCGCACAGGACACGGCATATTGCAACACCTCCACTCCGAAAAGGGAATGTAGCTGCAAATTTTGTCTAGCTCCAGTTTGAATGATCTGAATGTAATACTGTCTCAGGGGGCAATTTGGGAATCTATTTTTTGTACATGTTGTGATTTTCCATGCTATAGGGCCCATATGAGAGCTCTAGAGAGGAGATTAAGCTGGCACTAAAGAAATTCACAGTGATACCAGCAGCATCTTTGAAGTGAATGGCTGCTGCAAGTTACAGTATCTTTATTCCACCTGCACACTCATTTAATCTAAATACACCATAATGAGTATCCTCCTAACCTGAAATATTTAACCTCTAAGAACCCTTTGTAGAATACAGCCTTACCTTTTCATTTCACACACATAAACCTTTTCTCTCTAACTGGATCATCCCCTCTCCTCCCATACTCCCCCACAACCTGCATGGGGGCATCCGCTTTTAAATAATAAGACATATAATTAGCCATTAATATGTGGAGGGTTAATGAGTAGGTATAATCTTATTAACCAAATGGAAGTTACAGGTGTAACTTGTAAGCAGCCCTAGGCTGCCAAAGAGTGCAAAGGAGTTATTGCAATCTTTAAATAAAAGTTAAATAACATGATTCATATCTCATTTTTTTCATGTATCTTGGCATCCCAGAAAGTTTTATGATTTTGGCTGAGATGGTTAGCTGCTGCAAGCAAAAGCCTAGAAGGTTTGTCCCGTCTGAAATTTCCACCAAAGCTGATGCTGTTGATAGACTTTTTCCTATGAGACCCACAGACAGCATGTTTTCCTTCAGACAGTGTAACTTCTGGATGTTGTTTTCTAGTAACTCAACTGGAGAATAAAATTGAGAAAAATATCTATAGATTTCTAATTCAAGATCATGGGGAAAATTCTTGCTGTGTTTTAGTGCATTGGTAAATTTAGGCAGTGTGACTTTCTGCAAAATGTTGTGTACAGTTGCTGCTGTCACCATATATATTATGTATAGTGTTGTACTTAGTTGCTGTGATCTCAGGGAGCACTTGTCTGTACCCCAGTTTGGTTTGGAGTCAGCACTTTCTCTGGCTTTATAATACAATTATTTACATCCACAAATATGAGTGTTAATGAAAAGCTGTTCGTTTGTACTTGCAATGAACTAGCGAGCTTCTAAATGAGAGTAACCTCAAACACAAATACTACACATACAAGGTACTTATTTTTCATATTTGAGGCATATTTTTTTATAGATCGCTTTTCATGCTTGTCTAAAAAAAAAAAATTCTTCACAGTTCCTTAAGTAATTTGATTGCATTCATTGACCAGAATATTTCCCTGTGACAGGTGAAGGCACAGTATATTTAAATGTTCATTAATTTCCATTAATTAATTAATTCAATGCCATTAACATATTATTGAGTGAGGGGTCTGCATTATGTTACAAAAGGATTCTTAGTCCTGTATTTCTTCTCTTAGAATGCCTCGAAGCTTTTTCTAATTATTATTATTAAATACCACTTCATTGGCAATTATAATTTTTATCACGAAAATGCTGTGCATTTACCAGATTTTCCAATAGCATCTCCCTTTTTTCTTTTTTTTTTTTTTGAAGAAGTAGTGCATAATGTAGCATGCTAGAACTTTGATGTTCTCTGGAAAATGAATAGTGACTGGAGGGCAGCTCCAGCCTAGCTATCGGGTCTCGTGGGAGAGAATTTAAGTCCTGTTCTGTCTGCTACCAGCTGGGAACCTGCTGCTTCCCTCCGTCTGCCTTCTCAGTGTGCTCCACCTGCCCCCTTGCCAATCCCCGGCTCTTCAGACAGGCCGTGGAGCAGCCGCGAGTGGAGCTGGGGCTTTGCTGGCAGGGCTCAGAATCGCTCTAAGCGCTGAAGCTGGCAAGGGGTGAGGGCGAAGCAGGTGAAAGGGTGGAGTCACTTATCATAAAGAAAGGACGGGTGGAGAACAGGAGTGGGAAAAGGGATGAAGACAATTTATCAGGGATGGTTAGAGAGATGGTGTTCACAAGTATATTCTTCTGCCTTCGAGCTTTATTGCTTCATGATAAAGATGCTTATCCTTGATTTCCTTAGAGCTGTCTGACAGCTAAAGGTTGCCAGAGATTTCTGTTCAGTCAGCGACTGCCAGGACTAGCTCCTCTTGTCTCAAACCTCCTTTGCTCTCTGTTTTGTGTTCAAATGTCGCTGTGCCTAGGCACAGCAAAGTGACACGGCTTTTTTGTGTCCCTATCACCAATTTTTTTTTTTTTTTTGCAAATGTACATATAAATCTAGCACATAGTGTACTACATAACTGCTGGGACTATTTCACGACTAAAGCAGCAGAAGAATTAAAAGCTGTGTTTTCAAATGTGACCTCAGTATCTGAAGAGTTTAGATTTCCAGTTAAATTCAGGACACATGGAGAGCTCTCAGGTGCGATGATGTCAATGGGTGTTTTCCAGTGAGTACAGCAGTATAAGACTGGAGAAGACCTCTAGGACAAGTCCTCTGCTGTCACAGGCAACCACACCACAGAGCATTTTCACGAACAATCTAGCTCCATCCAGAAGTTATGTTAAAATTTTTGTTTTTCCTATCAAAAGACTGTACCAGAACTTTCCTCCTTTAATGTTTAGACACCTTCCTGCAACTCTCACATCGTACTGACTTCAGAAGGGTCATAGCTTTTCTGCTGGGTTATCATCTTCAGAGGGGATGTGCACCTGCAGCTTTCATTGACATTTCCAATGGGCTTGTTCCCAGAGCTGACAAAAATCAAAAGCAAATCCCCCCATGTTCGTTATCAATAGTTTAAACTAAAAAGTGCTCGGATCAGGAATGAACCCATGTTAGGAACTGTATCGTATTACTGATGTCTCCTACGCCTTGATACAGATTCAAAACCATTAAGATTATAGTCTTAAAACTGAGAGGCATCATGCATATGTAATTTTGACCAGTAAGAACCTATGCTGTTGACATGATCGTTCAGTAAAATGTGCTGAGTTGAAGGAGATAACTGCATTGTGCAATGCATGAGAATTATCTCTTACTAATTAATCCCTCTTTGTTTGTAATCTCATGAGAAATATTTTTTCACATATGGCTGGAAGGAGCGTATGGGTGCACCCTTAAGGCTGCCTCAATATTTTATGTAGTCTTTTTTTTTAGTTTAAGGCCTTAAACCAAGATTTCCAGGTACTTTTTTTTTCTTTTTTTTTTTTGGTCTGTAATCTTAAATCTTTGTAACCTAAAACCTAGGTGAATATTAAACAGAAATCCCCTTCTAGCTAAAAATAGGGCTAATTAACTTCCATATTTAGAAGCCTAGTTTTCCTCCCTTGGCTTTCTTCCTCTGTGGATGCAGCGACTGCTGGTTGTGCAGTCTCAGCAGATTTATGTTCTGCCTTGGGTTGTGCTTAGACTTTTTCTCTCTTCATTTTTTATTGGCTTTGTTGTTTAACAGCTGTACAAATGAACCATTATTGGGTTCTGATCAAGAAAGTAACTTGGTGCAGGTGAGTAATTTCTATGCACTAGTGTTTGTAGAGTCTCTGCAACCATTAAGCTCAGCTAGAGCCACCAGGACAGGGAATACTCACTAATTTATCTCATTTAAAAGGCTTGATTTGTGTTTTCCTTGAAGGTCATTTGCATAGTCCTAGACAAGGTGTAATGAAAAAGAAAATCTTTATTGCATCAAGCGACTGCTTTATTGATACTACTGTATTAAAGATTACATTTAAAATTAATTCTTCTCTGCAAGCCTCAGTCAAAAGCAACTTGATCAACGCTTTCTACAAGGGCTTTTCTTAACTGTCATCTTACTGGATATTTTTAAACCTGCCTATGTCTTTGATAAATGATACGGTCCAAGAGACAGACGTGACTGTCTCTAAAAGCCATCTAACTATTTCCTGCTCAGAGGTTTTTCCCTGAAAAGTTTCCTCAAAGTTAGGATTTGGCGTAGCAAGTTCCTTCTTATCTGGCAGGAGCTGAGCGCTCTCGGTCCTTTCCTGGAGACAGACAGCTCTCCAAGGAGCTGGTCTGCAAGCAGAATAGTTGTCTCAGGAACTGGTATGTGATCATCAAAATGAGCATTGCTTCATCATTTATTGTCAAATGACCCGGTGAAAGTTAACCATAGTTTTCCCACAAGAAAATTACTAGTTTTCTCCTCAGTCTTTATTTGATTTCATTATAGCTGCAAAAGAGTATTATGTCAAACAGCTGACTATTGTTTTTAATGAGCAAAACTGACAGTGGCCAGGTGGGATGGGACTGATTAACGCGAAGAACTCTGGAAGAAATAATTTAGTTACGAGCAATATGCATAACAATTTAAAAAGTATTAAAACATGTTTTCAGTGGTTATAGATCTGCTTTTCTCTGAGACCATCAAAGCTGTTAATCCAAGTGTCTTTCAGCATCTCCATGAGATACGAATTCAGTTTTACTACTGTGATTACGGAAAGGGAAGCCAGGCCTTCTATTTTCAAAATGGCCTCTACTTTTTGTTCACATGCTTTCAGTTCACTAGCTTCAGACATATAAGACTTGATTATCAGTACTATTGAATAAAACCTGCCTAAAATATGGGAAAGAAGAGGAGAAATTACAGAACTTTGCAAAACAACTTTTCTGTCCCTCACTCCAAAAAAGGAATCATTAAAATTGGCACATGAAGGCCCATTTCTACTCTTTCCATCTCTCCAGCAATATCAAAGCAGAATTTTAATGTATTAAGATTAGTATAGTATGTTCAGTCTCCCTAATTTTTAAAATTTTCTGGTGGATATTTCTTAAATTGATTTTGGGAAGCTTGGCTAAGGACTCTATTTCTGTCCAAAATAATAATTTGCAACAAACCTTTCTTTTAGTGCAATATGTATAGTATTTTTGGAAATGTTAGTAGTTTCTCTCTGAACAATAGGAAGACTGTGTCTTGGAAAGCTCTGGAAAGGATTTAGAGGTCAAAGAAGACAAGTCACTCAACATGAGTTCCCTGTGAGATGTTCTGGGAAAAGACTGATGTGGTCCTTTGATATATAAGAAGGGGAGTTGTGAGTAGCATAAGGAGGTGTTTTTACCTCTATCTGACACTGGGGAGATTAACGCTGCAAATACAGCATACTGTTCCCGTCTCTTAGCAATGTTGTTGTAACCATGGTGGTCTGAGGATACAAGGAAGATCTGTAGGAAGGGATACTTTTTTTTTTGTTTTATTGGACCAACTAACATACTTGGAAAATATGGAAAACCAGTTGGGCATATGGCCCTTCTTCACATTATGATGTCTACATTAGGAAAAACTGGCAATAGTCCAGAAAAATCAGTTATTCCAACATGGGAATAGGGTAAGAAAGAGAAGTAACTCAAGATGTTCCTTGTATGAAAAAGCATACTGAGTGCATTAATGTCTTCAGTGCAGAGCAAATTCTGGGTGCTATGGGGCACTCTGATTTGGAGACAAAACTCATACTGAGGAGAAGAAAGACATCGTGATGAAGAGAGCAACAAATGCTAGGAAATAAGAAATAAGGCACAGTTATTTAGGAAAAAAAAGACGCTATTAACTGTACCGTGTGTATACGTGCATGCATGTACTTGTACAGGTGTCTCCAATAACTTTTGAACTTGTTTCTCTGCAGCCACTCTTGGCGGGGGGGCAGGTCTGAACAATTATGTTTCTATAGGTTTCATGAAAGTATGTGGTCAAGAATAGGTGAAACCTCTCTTAGAAGAATCCTGACAGAGATCTATCGTGATCTGAGGTACTGTCGGAGCTATAATGTGAGTTGTCACATTAGTAAGACACAGAGGATCCACAAGGAGTTGGAGAAAAGACCTTAAAAATATTCTGTATATGGGAAGAAACTTTAATCAGAGCTCACAGCTTGTTAGGCATAGAAGTCAATCAACCATGAAACACGAATCCGTAGGGGACTAAGCTTTATTAGTCCCAAGCCTATATTAGTTGTGTAATACTTAGGGTGATTAGCTGTTGGGATAAACTTCCAAGGGAGAAGTGGGTTTGCCATCTTTTGAAGTCTTTGGATGTCTTTTTTGGAAGACAGTGAAACACAAGTAATTGGGTTAACAACAGGAGTAAGTGAATGCAATTGTGTGGCCTTTATAATAGAGAAGGGGAACCCTGATGATCTAATGATTTCTTCTAGCCATAAAAATCTACATATCCATGAATTATAAATGCAAAGCACCTCAGACGAGCCTTGTGAGGAATTGGCATGATGTGATCCAGCTAATTAACTACATAGCTACTGCCAAACGTTTGTGTACGTCCAGGTGAAAGCACCACAGCTTGGCTACCACGAGCTCTGCTCTAACATCTTTCATTGTTGTCAGAGGAATGTTAATAGAGGATGGCAGCACAACAGGGGTGAGGACGGACAACTGGGAAAAGTTTAAGATAATGTCATCAGAACTGAGTGCTGTCACAGTATAATGGTCTCCTGCTGGTACCTAAATGCAGAGGAACTCACGGAAAATTAAACATCAAGGCATGCTCATTTGCAAAGCTGGAGATACGGATCCTATGGTGATCTCCTGTTACAGTGGGCTTAGTTTGGCTTTACTAAATGGATGTGGAAGCAGTGGACCAATATTTGTATTTTTTTTCTATGTGGCCAGAAGCCAGGTGTACTTTATTGTGTGCTTCATTTGGATGGAGCAGCATTTATCTACTAAATAAGATTTTAAAGTATAGATGTAGAATGGACTCAGATTCTGCTTGTGCTCATGATCTCCTCTAGCTCCTGGGTCAGGGGCATCTTCTATGTCAGCTTTAGAATAAGCATTTTAATTTGAAAGTACCTCACAGTTCGGACATGGTAGGTGCACTCCCCCAGCCAGCTACCATGACTTACTCCATAGATGATATCTTATTAAGATGCAGTATCTCAGTCAGTTTGGGTTGTGTGACCTTACATAAGACATACTGCGTTTCAGGCCCAGGTATGGTGCCAAAAGTTTAATGAAGATAAACCTGGAGTTTCTCTGTAGAGTTTAAAGGAATTAAGACAAAGCCCTGAATTTCCCCTCCTGTATAGAAAAGATGCAGTACTTTATTGTGAGAATTCGCTAGGACATACTGAAAGAATACAGAGAGAAATGTGACTTCTGTTTATATTCATATGACTCCAGAAGTGGGTACTTCAAGGAAAACACTGAATATTGTAAGAGCTGAGCACAGGACGACCATGAGGGTTAGCAAGGCTGCTTCACAATTAATAATGTGTGACAGGTCCAGTAACTAGCAACAGCTACTTGTTATTCTTTTGTTAGCTATGAAACCATGTTACATTTGGATTTGGTTTCCATAAATATCTAAGCTTGTGGGTATCCGGATCTAGGATTTTGGCTTGGATTCAATTATAATTTGGATGTTATCTGGCTAGCTGATGCCTTTTTAATCTGTATCCTTTAATACAGAGCAGCCACCTAGCATAAATATTGCTGTGTGACTGCTGGCATTTCAGGAAAGTGTTTTTAAACCCTAAATATTTTTCAAGTCTTGCCTGTGCTCATCCTTTAATAGGTTCACCTTAAGCCAGCAATTTCACCAAACTTTTTGAAGAGGTTTTCTGAGGAAAACATGTTTCACTTTTAATGGATTTTTGACTTCTTTTTAATCAACAATTAGCTTGTGCTTTCTTATTTTCAAGGTGGTTTTTGTTGGTTTGTTTTTTTTTTCCCCTGTGTTTTCTGACATTATGTAGTGCTGGAAGTGGAAAAGTTTGATGGAACAGTAGTCTTCCAGCATGACACATCTTGTGTAATCTTTTACTATTGTCCTTTGTCTTGCAACAGCTGACAGAGAGAGTACCTGCACAGCAGATGATGTTTTCCAGACACCAGTGAAAGCCTGATGTTATTTCTTAAGAATGCAGCAGCTACACTACAAACTGGAACGCCACCACTCTAAATCTCATTCTTCCGTTAGTTTCCCACCTGCCTTGCTGCAGAAACAGTTGCCCCTCCTGATTGCAATGAAGATATTTTTTAAATCGGCTACTAGTAGCTGCAGCTTCTCTACTTGTATGAATGCTAAGCATAGAAGACGCAGTCCTCAGAATGCAGAGGGGTCATTTAGGAAAATGTGAGGTTGATAGTGCTAATTACATATGCAGAAAGATCAGAGTGCTGGAGGTGAGCCTGACTCTGCAGAGGTGTGCTGATCCATAAACATGAGAGTATAGAGTGTATGTAGTATAGAGCATATAGTACTTCATATTGGAGGCACTGGGAATCTTTCTGTTACGTTATCCTGTCAGATCTGGCACACTGAACAGGACAGGACCGGTGTGGTATCAGAGGCTGAAGGTTCCTGGAACACGCTTAAAATATTGCAAGAAGTGCTTTCAGTACACATCTCTCAGGTTGGAGAGGTGAATTTATCAGCTTTCTTGTACTTCCTCCTTATCTCCTATCCAGGTGATAGATATTACTGTCAAGATACAGACATCATGATGAAATCATTATGTTTATACCAGCCCTCCTGAGCTGGTATTGCATGGATGACAGAGCTTAAAATGGTACCATTAGAGCTTCTGGATTCTGGATTAATATTGTACAAGCTCTTGACTGTGTATTTCTTTAGGTATAGGGAGATTAATCCTTTTTTTCTTGGCAGAGTTCTTCTTTGAATAACTTGCATTTGCCCATGTAAATTTTCCTGTCATTTCATTTGAAAAACAGAATCTCATTTAACTTTCTCGCCTGATGCACTACATATTTCTTTGTTCCAATCCAGAAAACAACTTATATTTAGGTGATGGCGGAATAATTCTAAGATGGAAATATCTTTTAAGCTGCTGTTTCAGGAAAGCACTTTGGGTATTTTGAGGTTTATTCTTATAAAAGCTTCCCTCTCCTATTCTGTGTGCTTAAGTACCTTTCACTTCAGGCAGATGTGGGCACATATCTATAGCTAAAATATGTTAAATGCTCTCCTGAGTATTGAGATTTTCCTAGTGCACATCCTGAACTTAAAAATTGAATTGGGATTCTTAGAGATTAAAAGAACTGTTGTTAATGTTTCATTGTATGTTCTTCTTTAAGATAACAGCCGCACTACTGAATAATAATCATAGCACAGAAATCCATTGATTTATGTCGGTGTGTTAGGACATAGGAGCTTGAACAGAACAAAAAGATCAATGAGAATTTGGAAATGATGTGGAAAACATATCAGAGATGGGTTTGTATCATATATAGCTGGTCTGCCATGTTGTGAAAATTGCTTACATTTTGAAAGTGCTATTACATGTATTTTCAAAATGCTTCTTTAAATCAACCCCCACAAAAAAAAAAGAATAAAGTCCTGAAATCCTTCAAGCAAAAGCTTTGAAATTGGACAAATCGTTCTCACCACCCCCATCAATAAAGCAGTGTTCTGGCTCTGCTTTTAGTAGACAAAGTGCAGGAAGTTTAGAGCGGGAGCTGCGAGCTAAGGCCCTGTGACATGGGGAGGTGTTGCAGCTGATGCGTATCAGGCACCACGGCAATGCCAGTGCCTTCATGTCCTGCTCCAGCGACTCATTAGCTGGGCAGGGGGGCAAGCTGCAAGGGGAGATTCGTCCTTGTGTTCAGGCATTTTGGCTTTTGGGGGGTTTTAAGGCCTTAGCAGCAAACAGAAAGGGCAGTGCCCCAGGGCAGAGGAGCAGGCAGCGGCTGTGGCAGCAGAATCCATGGCAGTGGCTCCTGGGGCAGGCTGTGGTGCTTCTGCCACGCCAGGCATCGATAGAGAGCTGAAAGCATTTAATAGCCCTGTGCCAGAGAGCAACGTCATTACAGCAGGACTGCAAAAATAAATATGAGAACTTAACCCAAATTACCTTGTAAAGTGGAGGAAAGCAGAGCACTTGTTCTGCCCTGTTTGAAGTACTGGAGCAAGCCCGAGGGCCTGGCTCTTCCCTTGCACACATGGGTGCTGCTGGAGCCAGTGGTGTTAATCCGATTTAAAGGGGATGTGAGACCAAACGGGGCTTTTAATGCGAGTGGACATGACTGGGTTAAATTAATCTCGAGTGTAACCGCAGGGATTGAAAGGGGATTAGGCTCTGGATCACTGAGGCTATGGGAGAGCAGGATGCCGGGCCGAGCCCCGCAGGCAGCCCAGGGTGCAGGGTGGCCGCGGCCGAGCTCGCCTGGCCCGGCAGGCTGCCGTGGCTCCTGCTGACCGGAGTTGGCCTGGCCGGGCCGCTGCGGCACAGTTGGGCTGGATCACGCCTGACACGGGGAGAGAAGGAGCAGCCGCGGCTCCAGCCTGTCGGGCCGCTCGGCAGGTTGATGGATGTGCTGGTCTGCGAGTGCTCGCCACCCCGGCCTGTCCAGCCCATCCACAATGAGTTACAGTTTCCCGGCCTCCCTCCCAGCACCTCCTCCCCCTCTTCCTCCCCGCTGCTCGGCCTGCAAAGCCAGTGCCCACCGAGGCCGGCTGTCCTGGCCCAGCTGCAGAGCCCTGCCGAGGCCCTGGGCGAGGGAGCACTGCTAGGCCGGCCTTCTGCTTTCCCACTGGGAGACGTTTTTCTCCCTGGTTGGAAGGGTGCGAGGTTTAACTACAGCGGGGCCAGTGCTCTCGCGTTGCCAGAGGCCTGGCTGAGGATTGTTCCCAGCCCTCTTCTTGCTTCTCCTCATGTCCTCCTGGGAGTCTTGTCCGCAGGGGAGCCGGCTGCCTGCCCGTGGGTCGTCCTGAGGAAGTGCTTGGAGCAGCCGTCTCCCAGGGAAAATGTGCTCCAGCCCTGCCGTGTTCCCACCAGCTTCTCTTTTCCTCTCTACGCATCTGTTTTCGTTTTCTTCACGTTTATCCTTTAAAGGTGCTGTTCGGGGGGGGGGGGGGGGGGGGGGGGGGGGGGGGGGGGGGGGGGGGGGGGGGGGGGGGGGGGGGGGGGG
>JAVSBS010018073.1:0-10506 GCA_033124195.1 Coracias cyanogaster | reverse complement strand
TGGTGAGTATGTAGCGCTTGCCTTGGCGTGTTCGTGGCAGTGGTCCAATGTAATCAATTTGCCAGGCCTCACCGTACTGAAAACCCAGCCACTGTGCGAAAACACTGTGGGATGCCTCCAGCTTTGCATGATCCACAAATGGCTTTGTCTGGAATGATTCATTAGCTACATGATGTTGTTTATGTCCAAGTCATCATGGGTTTCAGAAGTGGAAAATGAGAAGTAACTGCACGAAAACCCGCAGAACACACAGGGACTGCGTTGGTGTGATAGCACAGTTATGGAAAATGTAAATCTTTCCCAGAGCAGGCAAGGAAAAGGAACATCTGGGGGGTCACAAACTAAACAGGAACCTCCTCAGACTTATTTTATGAAATGCCCAATATAAAACACTTCATAACAACCATGGGAGCTCAACAGGAAGAAACCGTGAGGAAGATTCATTAGCTACAAGGGGAGTTAACCAAAATGCTCTAAATACAGGTCTTCTCTTTTTTTTTTGCTAATGGGACTTCAGAGGAAGGACAAGGGAACAAGGGAGCAGACAGCTGTGTCCGAGTACAGCGGGTGACACCACAGCGAAGAGCAGAGCTGGTGATGGCAGTGGTACATTGCTCTCAGACACCTCATGCATCAGCTGAATAATTAAAACATTTATTTTTACAAATGTACAGCATTTACAAGAGTTAAAAAATTAGACATTTAAAAACAGTATCACATATATAGAGCCAAAAAAAAAAAAAAAAATCTGGTGCAGCTTAGCATTTCTGTGCTTTGAAAGACCCCCAATGGCTTCATGGGCAGACAGGACACAACGACCTGCTGGCATGGGGAGAATCCTGTGCAGGTTCCCCGCTTGGTCTCTGTCACCTTAATTTGCTCTTTTACACTCCATGTCCATAATCCTCGTACCACAGCTGGACTTAGCAGCTCAGCTGGACAGGGCTCAGGTCCCTTTTGAAGAGCACAACTGTGGCACACTGGTGGGGAAGAGGGACCAGCACAGTACAAGAACCAAGGCCTCCTCCAGCTGCATCACCGTCATGGTCAGAGCAAGGCTGACGATGTGCTTAGGAGGTCCTCCTGTTCAGATATTTTCAACGTACTGATCTTGGCATAACTACCTGGCTGGCAGCTGGATACCCATAGGTGGGATGTAGTATTTATATCCAAGCTATTTTTCCATGGCATGTCCATCATGTGCCTGAGCTGAGACAATTTAACCATCCACCTTATCATGAATCAGCCCCTGAAATGCCACTTTTTCTTCCACTGACTACAGAGGGAGTAGAAGTAACTGGCTTGGTTTAATACCTCTGCAACACTGATAAAGAAACTTGATCCTAGTCTTTGTGGGTAGAAAGTGCTACCAGGTACCCAAAAATGTCTCTGGACTGTCTGAGGTCCACCTAATCACAGTATGCAGGTCCTATCTGTTAGTGTACACAACGAGCCAGCTATCACTGGAGCCCAAGTCATAGAGTCATAGAATCATTTTGGTTGGAAGAGACCTTTAAGATCAAGTCCAACCACTAAACCATGTCCCTCAGCACCACATCTACATGGCTTTTAAACCCCTCCCAGAATGGTGACTCCACCACTTCCCTGGGTAGCCTGTTCCAGTGCTCAACAACCCTTTCATTATGGTGAAGCATCGTCTTGCTGCAGGCACCACACCTTTCATGTGGTGGTTGTGGTCCTAAAAGTCCATCATCTAATGAAGAAGTCTGGCCATTCCTGTAGTTCAGCCCATGTGCTTATACATATCTAGCTCAGAGTTACCACACCACAGGTTAGGCTTGTTAAATAATAATAAAACTGTGAAATAGTGGGAGATGACATACAGAGAAGCCAGAAAACACAGCCAGAAACTTTACTGTAAGTTATTGACCAAGGCAGATAGCTCAGGTCAGGAGGTAACATCTGCTTCTTGCTGCTGGTGTGACTCCTAAATGCACATGTTTAACTTTAAGGCCCAAAGTAAAAATATAAATCTCTAAAATGTCATCTGAGCTGCCACCACCAGCATGTGAGGCCTGAGATGGTGGGAAGGTCCCCATGAGGTGCTGCTGCTGGCCACATGCAATATGGCCCAAGCCTCAAGCCCACCTCAGTGGAACAGATAAGCAAGATGTTCATGAGTAATCCCACATTTCCCATGCTTCATGCATCACGCTGTCTTTCCAACATGTCTTCTCAAGGTGCATGTCCTGGATCCAGCCCTGCTCTGACATAACAATGCTGCCAAAACGCTTGGCCAATGTTTAACCCCCAACCTAGGAGAGTGGCTGAACCACTGAGTGAGGTCCTTCTAGACTTAAACTCATCCTTTTTGCAGGATAATAATAATAAATAAATATTTAAAATCACTGTCAAGAGACGTCATAACCTCTTCCACCTCATTCTCCCTCAATCTTTGCCTGTGAATCAGTGCTGGGCTTTCTCTGTTCAGGAAAGCTTGCAAAGGAGGGGGACAGGCTTTAGAAAGACTGTAGGGTTGGTGATGTTCTTTTCAAGGTCTCCAGAGATAGGTCCAACTTGCAGAAAATAGTAATTTGCAACTACTGTCTTAATACTAGCAATCCATGAGCAAGTCACAGGAGAACTGAGAGGACAGCAAAATGGAAGCTTTATATAAAAAGCTAAAAAGAGGAAAGAAACAGTGCTCGAAATTCAACTTTTACAATGCAGTATAGATATATAGTTTTAACAAACATTACCCAGCGAGGCACACAGAGGCTTCCAGCTTTCCTTCCCCAGAGAAATCACCTGGAACTGGGAGCAAGCACTGCTCTTGGTCCTCTTCCTCCTTTGCCTCCAACATAACCCCTGGAGCGCATGCAGAGTTCACTCCAAAGGCCACAGCACTCAAGACATGCTCAGATCTGCAGATTTCTCATGATGAGTGGTGTCCAACATGGATGCTGCTGGATGAAGGCTTGCTGGTATCTCTAGGAGCTCTTCACAAAGCATTTGGATTTCAGCATTGGCTTCCTTCATCTGTGTTTCAGTGTAGAACTCACCAAAAAAAAGCACTTCAGAGCATATACCAGACTGTGGCTTGATAAAGGGCAAGTTGCCTTGGAGCACAAGTAGCCAAAAATTAGCTCATAGAAGAACAATTTGTGACTATAGTGGTTGGTTGGTGGTTGGTTGGTTTTTTTTAATTAATTATGAAGAAGTTTGGTTTAACTTTAAAGCAAATCCGTGACACTCTGCTTTTATTACTGACCTTGCAAGATAAAGTTCATGCTTTTCTAGAAGTGATGCAAACCATTACATATATATATATATATTTATGATAATTTATATCTTACAGGCTTACCCACTTGCAGAACAACCTTTTTGCCTGGCTGTATCAGTGTTAAGAATCCTTTAAACACTTCAGATCCTCAACATACAAAAATAAATATTGCATACATGATTTCCGAGCAAAACAAGCAGCACAGGTCACCAAAATACAGCTGCAGGCAGTAGCAGCCCAGCCTCCAACATAGTGGGAGTGCATTAAATAAAACAACAGAAGCTATTCAGGATAAACCTACGCTTATGCTGTAGGACTGAGTGCCAAAATATGAGAATATGAAAGCCCCCAAACACTGGGAACCCACTGGTAGGCACCAGCATCTCAACTTAGACACCCACCAGCTCTCCGTTGCCCTTCCTCCACACAGCTGAGGGCCAGGAACCATACACCCAACTCCCTGCTTCTAATCACACTTCAGGAACAGAGTTTTTTGAGGTTTTTTCTGGTTCAAAAACCACAGTGATTTTCTGCCCGTCACAGTGTGTGTTGTTACGGAGGTGGCTCTTCATACTGCTGGTGGATGACCTCAGAGGAAGCATCTGTGCACAATGCTGGCCTGATCCATGCTGCTGCTGCTCCTTTGACCTCATCCCTTCCAGATGCTGCTGCCTTGCTACAAACTCCTGCCCTCTCCAAGAGGAGCAAGAGATGTGGAGGGACTGCAAAGACAGTCTGACTATATATTATTTACTGTATGTTCTTAAAACAGGTTAACAAGACACCACAGTTAGTGCTCTGACAAATTATAACAAGGAAGTTTCAAATGAGTAAGTGATACTAGCAGCTGGCAGTGATACAGTACTTTCAAATAACATTTCTTCGTGGAGAAAAGACAGGTATTAAGGGAAGCGTATGCATCAGTCTCAGCCATGGAGAACATTTTGCATGAGTTTCTTCAGATAACAGTAGAGAAATGTGATGGTTTCACCCTCTATGTCCCAGGCTCACTTAGTTCATCATTAACAAAAATTAAGGAGGAAAACCATTCTTTCAAGGACAGCTCCGAAGTGCAGGCTCCATAGGGAGAGGTTGAACATTCACACAGATGTTCTCACCCAGATGTTCTCAGCTGTCCGGCCCTACCACGCGTGGCAGCATGACCCAGTGCTGTGACATCAATCCCAGCCAGAGACACGCCGTTGTCAGCAGGATGGGATGTGAGAGTCTCTGTGTTTTGTTGAGGGGGGAGAGGGTTGTGAATACGGCGTCTGTTTTGTTCCTTGGTAGGGGCAAGTTGCAGATGCTTCCTTCACAGCAGGAGGTGCAGATCTGAAAGAAACTGGGTTAGAACTTGCTTATTTGAAAAATATCAATACCACTGAACTCAGAGGTAGGAAAAATAATATGCTATTTGCAAAGGAACACTATCTGATTCCCTCCCTCTTTTTTTCCTTCCTTTTATTTTCCTTTTTTTTTTTTTTTTTACTTTCTCTATCCCACCCTGCCACCTTCATTTTTTTATATCCATCTACTTGGAGAACAATTTCACCCATATATGAACAGTACATTGGCTACCAGAAGGAGGACACATCCATTTTGAAGAGTTTATTTTCTTTTCTAACTCCAAGAAGGACACTGAGGGGCTGGAGCATGTCCAGAGAAGGGCAACGAAGCTGGGGAAGGGTCTAGAGCACAAGTCTGGTGAAGAGCAACTGAGGGACCTGGGGTTGTTGATCCTGGAGAAAAGGAGGCTCAGGGGAGACTTTCTCGCTCTCAACAACTCCCTGAAAGGAGGTTGGAACCAGGTGGGGTTGGTCTCTTCTCCCAAGGAACAAGTAATAGGACAAGAGGAAACAGCCTCACGTTGCACCAGGGGAGGTTTAGATTGGACATGAAGAACAATTTCTTCACTGCAAGGGTTGTCAAGGCTTGGTCCAGGATGCCCAGGGCAGTGGTGGAGTCCCCATCCCTGGAAGGGTTTCCAAGCCGTGGATATGTGGTGCTGAGGGACATGGCTTAGTGGTGACCTGGCAGTTCTGGGTTAATGGTGGGACTCAATGATCTTAAAGATCTCTTCCAACCAAAACCATTCTATGATTCTATGATTAATATAGGGGTAAGTTTTTTGCCTGTCACCTAGTGTGGAGGCACTGGAGTGACAGACAATTCCTGTGCCAGCCCATGAGAACATGCAGCTCTACCTTCTCATAGCTAGGAAGGGCCAGTTACAGTACCCTGCCAGAGCACAGAGATTTAGAGCCACAAGACTAACACATCTGCTGCTGGCAGGAGACTTTTTAAAGAGATTATTCTTTTGTTCTGGGAGAGGTTATTGCTTTGTTTCTGTAAGAAATGGAAATGAGCTGGAGCTCATTAAGAGAAGAAAGTTCATTTCTGACGATGCTGCTTTACCCACTGAACCAGTTAGACTGCTGGTGGAGGTCAGAAGGATTCTGCCCATTTTTCGTATATAAAAAAAGGGCAATTTTTATCCTATACCTTGTATGCTTCATGCTTCATATATGTGCATCCCGTAGAGAGACAGTCCTCTAATGGTACACAGCGTTTTGTGACGGATACACTCTCTCCGGTAGCTTTCATCATATGTTGGCTAAAGCAGTATCTGGTATCTAGAAAGGTAGAAAAATGTGTTTATGAGTCAAACTGGAGTTTTGTGATAGTCTACATAGGAAAGAGGTCTTAGATTTTTTTCAAATCTTGGGATTTAAAAAAAAAAGATAATTTGGATGTATTCATTGTAATACATAAATATCAGTAAACACCCACACCCTAAGCTCTGGTGCAAACCTGAGGATTTAAAGAACTCTGGAACATGGAGCTTTGTTCCCAATACTAAGGTGGGTCTCTACGTTACAGATAAAAAAACATACATTGGATAATCAAGTTATGGGTGGAGACTCAGGTAAATACCCCAAATCTTGTGCACTGTTGATTTTATAGGAATTGTCTCTAAAAAAAGAAACCATTCACAATGACTGTTTATGTGTGAAGCTAACTTTCATTTGTGTAGGTTTAATTTTTTCCTAGCTTCGTGAACAGCCATTAATTCTGTGGAACTACTTAAAGCCTTACACACTGGAGACACCATTCCCTATATCCTAACAGCCATGCAAGCTGTCCTTGCTCCTCGAGCCCCGATGCCAGCTCTCCCACAGCTTCTGCACAGCCTGGAGAAGATCCTGCACCCTCTCTGTCCATCAGTTTTATCATTAATAAAATAACACCAAAATACAGGCAGAACAGTTGGGAGCATTTATGTATTTCACAGTTTCCCAGCCTTTGGAAAAAGCAGCATCAAATGGACCATGCCCCTAATATTCCCAGCACATCATCTACATGCTTCTCCTGTGGGCTCCATCACCCTCAGGGGAGACCATTCTCCTCCTCTTCATTTTTTTTTTGAGCTACTCCTCTAATGAGACTTGTAAAACACCCAGACAATTCAAAGCAGGATGACTGACAAATGCTGTGGTTACCCTCAGGCACAACGGAATTTGGGTTTATTTTGTGCCTTAGTCATCAGAGAGAAGTTGAAGGTGCTGTTCCCATTCCTAGCACTTCAAAATGAAAATGCTGGATTTTCAACGCAGGAAACGTGCCATTATATACTGCTTCTCTAAATTATACCTTGCTTCTTATTAATCAACCTTATTATTAATAAAATTGTTGCTCTGACAGGAGGAAAAAGGAGTGTAATTAATTTAAAGTGAACACCCTGGTCTCCAAGGGAAAAAGCCCTGCGTATTTCTCATGTTTTTGGCGTTTGGCAACAGCCGGGCGAGATTGCCAATGTTATTCATCAGGCAATAAAACCCCCCAGACATCTGCCATATCTTTGACTTGCTCTTAACTCAAGTGCGATATCCACAGCAAACAGACTTCACTTATCACCAGAGGCTGGAGAAGGTGGGTGTGCTGGCTTCCTTCAAACTGGCTGGGGCTGCAACATGAGGCTTTTAATGTGTTTTCCAGAGTCTCCTGCCCAAGAGGTGTTTTACCCCAAGGGGACCACTCTGCATGATGGCTTTGAGCTTCTTCCAGGATCTTGCCTGGAAGTGGGAGACCTTCTTATGGCCTTTCAGTATTTAAAAGGGGCCTGTAAGAAAGATGGGGAAAGACTTTTTAGCAGGGCCTGTTGCAATAGGGCAAGGGCTGATGGTTTTAAACTGAAAGAGGGAGATTTAGACCAGAGAGAAGGAAGACATTTTTGACACTGAGGGTGGTGAGACACTGCCACAGGTTGCCCGGAGAGGTGGTCGATGCCCCACCCCTGGAACCATTCCAGGTGAGGTTGGCCAGGGCTCTGAGCATCCTGCTCTAGTTGCAGATATCCCTGCTTAGTGCGGGGGGGTTGGACTAGATGACCTTGAAAGGTGTCTTTCAAACCAAAACAGTCTACAATTCTGTGATGATTCTATGATTCCCCACCAAATTTGTGCATCCATCACTGGAGCTGTTTCTCCTGCAAAGGCTCTGTGCAGTGGAGCTCTCCCTTGACAGATCCCAGAAAGAATCAATAAAGCTTCTAGCACCCCATAACTCTTTTATGACTGTTTCATTCTTTCTTCCAAGTGTGTTTTTAGAAAATATTATGCAATCATCTTGGAGACAGGTATTTTCCCTACACAGGCAGACCAAGACTGTCTCTTCTTGCACAGCCATTCCTGATGGCCATCATCTCCTGCAAGGCAGGACACAATAAGCAACAAAACCCACTCAGTCAGATTAATATTAACTTTTGCACTGCATTCCGGTCTTCCTCTCTTCTCAGAGAAGGCTGAGCACAATGAGGGCAGGCACTATGAAAAAGATTGGCCTGGAGAGCACTGGGAGCCCTGAGCAAAGCAGAGGTGGGGACACATCACCACGTCTAACCCATAACGACTACTCTGCAGATAGACAGACTGATGGCCAGAGGGTGGAGGAGGAACTCCAAGCTGAGCCTGTGAAGAATGCTATAAAAAATTTACTGAAAATTGACAGAGAAATTTAGAGAAATCAAAATGAAATATTGCAACATGAAAGTTGATGCTTCTAAATAATGCAGTGCCCAAGACAGGCAGCAGCAAGGCCACAGGTCCCAGTAGTATCGTACCAAAAAAGCATGGATTTATGTTCCTTAAATTTTGCAATTCCAGAGTGTCTTTAAAGGCACTTGAGAGCCAGGCTGATTGTGGTGTAATATTCAGGCTGTCCAACAACACATTCGGTTGCAAAAGCATTTGAAAATGAGATTATAACTCAAATGAAATGAGAGTACACTGCAAGACAGTAGATTTAGATTAGATGTAAGGAAGAAGTTCTTCACTCTGAGGGTGGTGAGACACTGGCACAGGTTTCCCAGAGAAGCTGTGGATGCTCCATCACTGGAACTGTTCAAGGTCAGGTTGGACGGAGCTTTGAGCAACCTGGTCTAGTGGGAAGTGTCCCTGCCCATGGCAGGGGAAGTTGGAACTAGATTATTTTTAAGGTCCCTTACAATCCAAACTATTCTATGATTCTATGATTGGTTCTCTGTGTGATTATCCGGGGGATTTTCAGGGCTGTTGATTTGCACTGACCCCCAGCACAACAGGTGACACCGTCACCTCTTCTTTTGCATTTTTCCTTCTTCCTCTGTTGGAATTGTTTTGCAAAGAGCACATAATGCGCTTCAGCTATGAGGTATCTCCAGACATCTATATACAACAGACCACCTCAGTCTCAACCTGACAAGAGTGAGGTTGACCTACAGCAGCATCACTCAATGGCTAAAATGCATTTTCTTCATGGGATCCACTGCACAGGCACCCTCCTCCTATACACCTAAAGGGAGCACAAATGAAGAAATCAGCAACTGAAACCAGAAGTCATGGTGCAGACCAACATCCAGTCTACAGGTAAGCAAACCAGCCCCACATATTAATACTCAGCAAGGCTGGTACGTGTCTGCAGTAGGAGAAATTGGACCTCTCTGCTTTAAAATGGGTTGGGAAACACTGAATCTGGTATTTCAGAGGGTCCAGAGTCACATGCAGATTTTGAAGAGTCCAATTCCCAAACTACAGCCTCTAACAGTGTTGGAACATCATCTCAGCAATCATGGCCATCATCCCCCTCATGAGTTGTCAGCCCACCCACAGACCATCCAAAAATAGAGTACTGGGGGTATTTTGAGTGCAGTATTTCCATACAAATTAGATCACTAACACTATTTCTGCTTGAGCTGAAGCTAGTAACTAACAGAAAAGAGGGTTCATGCATAGCAGGAGTCCTGACTTCCAGGAAATGCTTTTTCTAATCTTTGTTCGATACAGGGATTCATGTATTTATCTTCATTATTATGACTTTTGTTATACACAAAATTCCCTTTAAGTCCTACATTACAGTTAATGCAAATATCTTAGTTGGCTTGGCTTTAACAGCCAAGGAAATCTTTAAATAAATAACAACAGGAGGATGGAGTTTTCTTGTTTTCTCACACCACTTAACCCAAGCTAAACAGTCAGGGCAGGGATCCCTGCAGCGAGGGAGGCTATACCATAAGCGTATCCCTCTGACTCCTGGAGATAAGGGAATTGCCTAAGCAGATAACCCTAGCCCCCAGAGCACGCATGGAGTCATGCCTCAAACCTCAGCTTGCATTTCTGCGGCTTCCTTGCACAAACTCAAAATGACATTTGAAAATTAAAACAATGCAAAAAAAAAGCTGCTGTAATAAAAGCTTTCTGACATGGAAGAGTAAAGCTAACAGATGCCATCTCCAGCCGCAAGGCATGTGGCGGTGGGCAGTCCAGGCTCTAATGCGCTGTGCCTGGAGTAAAACATTACCAGATTCCTCCAGTTTAGGGAAATAGGTCCTCTGTACTGAAGATTAAAGATAGACTCATATTTCCAGCTAGACCCTTCTCATGGCTAAAACTCCATCCTTACTTCATGAACATACAGTGGGTGCTGGTACCAGCAGACGGGAGGGTTGGTGGCTGTGACTAGCAGCTGGATGAAAGCAGATGATGAGTTAGATGCACCAAAGCCTGTTTTTTCCCCTTCCTTAAACAGCCATTAAGTACTAGCCTCACTCTCCAGAGGGTCTTGGTAGACAAGAAGTTCACCATGAGCCAGCAATGTGCCCATGTGGCTAACAAGACCAGTGGTGTCCTGGGGGGCATTCAGAAGAGTGTGGCCAGCAGGTCGAGGGAGGTCCTTCTCCCCGTCTACTCTGCCCTAGTGAGGCCATATATGGAGTATTGGGTCCAGTT
>JAVSBS010018069.1:108900-144805 GCA_033124195.1 Coracias cyanogaster | reverse complement strand
AGGCTCCGGGCGAGGCGGCGGCGGCGGCGGCGGAGCCCGGCGCTGGGACCGGCCCGACATGGACTGAGCCCGCCCGCCGCCCGCTCTGCTCGCTGCCCGAGCGCCACCGCCACCGCCTCGGGGTGCCGCCCGGCGAGGCGAGGCGAGGCAGGAGGAGTCCGTTTCCCCCCCGCTCCGCTCCCCGGGGGAGGAGGGGCTGGCGCTGGGTGCCCGGCTGCCGGAGAGATGGCGGCGGCGGGGAGAGCCCGGCGGCTCCTCGGCTCGCTCTGGATCGCCCTTCTGCTGGGGCAGCCGGAGCCGGCCGGCGCGGCGGCGCGGAGCGGCTCCCGCAGCCTCCTCGCAGGTAGGGGAGCTGGGCGAGACCGCGGAGGAGAAGGCGGGGGGAGCGGAGCGGAGCGGGGCGGGGGCGAGCCCCGGCGGGCTGCGGGAGCTGCCGAGGTGCGCCCCGGTGGTGCGGGGCGGGCGGCCGAGGCCTCCGCGGGCGGGCGGGGAGCGAACGAGGGGCACCGGGCTCCTCTGGTCCGCAGCGCGAATGCGGCGGGGAATCACCTGTGCCCGCCCCTGAGGCGAGGGAAGGGCGAGCGCGGCCGGAGCCGAGCGGAGACCGCGGGCAACCTGTGGAGAGAGAGGGGAACGGGCCCCGGAGCCGCGCCGCGGCGGCCGGCGGGCTGGAGTGCTCGCACCTCGTGCCATTGTTGCCTTGAACGAGCCGTTACCGAGCCCCGGTTCTTTACGGGCTGACGAAAAGCGTAATTTCAGCCAGATGAAGCGTAGGAGAAGGCTTTGGAAAAAGACCCGCCACAGCCTAGAAAGCTCCCCGGTTCTGCAGGAATGCTCGCTGCTCCGTTTGCAAAATGTTGGCTTTAAAAAGTAACTTTTTTTTTTTTTTTTTAATCCCCTCCTTGCGGCCAACAACAAAGCTTGAAGGAAAACCTTGTTTTGAGCCTCGAACGCTGGGATTTTTTTTTTTTTTTTTTCAAACATTCCCCCGCAGATTCAATCCCGATGTTTTAAAAGAAAGCTCTGTTGTGCCAGTGGAATTTGGAGAAAAAAAAAAAAAAAGGTCAAACATCTGGTTTTTAGCAACTGGGAAAAGCGAGAACCGGTGAAACTCTGGTATTAAAAGGTGCCGTCGCTGTGTTTGGCATCGCGTTGGGCAGTAACGCCCGTGGTGGCTCCCCTGGATGCTTCTCTCTTCCCCGCTCCTGGTGAACCGTGTGTGCTGCTGACTCCTGGTGACAGGGAACGTATCTCTTCTCTTACACGGTTCGTGCTTGGCAGATTCCAGGTCTGCAGCCGAGTTTTTCTGTTGAGAAGCGCTGCGCTTGGATTCAAAGATCCACAGAGTACGTGTAATAGATAAGTTACTGTTGGGGTGTGTGAAATCGTGCCACGTGACGGGTCTTTTTCGGTATTTATTGCTCTGCTGACAGCTCGCTGTGGTTACGGTCTCAGTTGCTCTTCGTTACTCTCAAAAAAAAAAAACCTTTAAGGTTTGAGGAAATCAAGTGGATCAGTGAAATTTTATCTGTTGAAGCCACATTTTATCTTCTGCTTGATTATTACTGGTTTTTTTCTTAAATAGAGCCCGTTCCACATACTTCCCCATTTGGCAGGTGGGAGAGGGACGCTCAAATCCCTCCCTGCTGGGGGGAGGCAGGTACCGACGTTCCACATCGCGCCTGTCCCTCGTGTTTTAGACGCAAAGCTGCCGTTGCCTCTTCTGTCCCGTGTTTTTTGAGAGACGTGCTTGGAAGAGTCTCCTTGGGTTGGTGTAAGGTCTGGAGAGGCAGAGGAACACCTGGTTCTAGGTCCAGGTAGAGCTGTGAGACTCATGATGGTGCTTGTTAAGACTGAAGTGCTGCTTGTTGTGCCTAGAACGGGTTTTTAATGAAAAACAACCTCTCCTGTTTGCCTGCTGGTGTTGGTAAAGATGACATAACGCAGCAGAAGTTAGAGATTTGGAAGCCTGTATTCTTTGTGTGTAGCCATGGATGTTTGAGTGATATTTGATCCCCTCTATAAATAGCCAGCCCTTGCTCTCTGAAGAGGAAAAGAGCATAGCTGGATTATTGTAGGGAAAAAAACCGTATAACTTGGTTGATTTGTAGCTGTCGGTGCATTTCCTGGTCTTCTCGGTTCTTTTGCAAATAAGGTAAAGGGAGCTTCTGGCTTTAGAAGTGGGACGGTATTTCACTTAGCTGAGGGAATAAACCCCCCAGAATTCAGTCGTGAGGAACAAGCATCACCTTAAGCTGCATCCTGCCTCTTGGAACTGCCTAGAGATGAACACGAAAACTTGGATCTATACGGGACTGCATTATTAAGAATAAAATGGAGGTTGTTGTCGCTTTTAATGGTGAATAGAAAAGCTGTGATAACCTGTGTACACCATTAAGATCGCAACCGAGACGGTTCGGGAGCGGGAAATCTGCTCTGTCTCTCCCCGATGTTCTGGAAGCCCTTGGATTCAATACGTATGTTGTTGTTCCAGGATAAACTGGCAGTTTTGGAAGCCTTGTTTATTTCTAAATATATCACCAGTTAAAAATAGAGTGGAAATACTCAGGTCTCGGTTACATCCCAAGTCACTTGGTGCCTTCTGGTGTCGCCGGTGATCCGAGAGCAGCCATTTGATTGCTCGCGGCTCCCGCGATGCGCCGAGACCAGCCGCGCCACCGGGCTGGGCACTGGGGATGCTGGAACATGCTGTTAATCACAGCGCGAATGGCAACAAATTGTCAAAAAACAAAAAAGGAAAATCGTCTGGCTTAGTTACCTCCTGCTAACTTGTTACATGCAGTTTAAGGGAGAAAATAGCATATAATAGATATTTTTCTTGATATAAATGCGAGTATTTGGCTATTCCCGATGGTAAAATATCCTCGTGATTTACAGAACCAAAGATTTTCAGAGAAATCTGAAATGTAGGCTCCTCCTTCAAGGAGGGCGCTAAGAAGCGAGCATGGAAAGGGAGCGGGAGTTGAAGAAAACTCCACGTGGAGCAATACGAGAAATTCCAGAACTGGCACTTGGAAGGGACCTGTCCCAGCGGCACGACTCGGGGCTGGGGAAGGTGGCTTCCGTTTGACCCGCTCGTAGGGGTTTCAGCGGCTGCGGCGTTCGAACCCAGCTGGCCCCAGGGCCAAGGTGGCGGCTCCTCACCCGTCCATCCTCACTGCTGGTTTATTTACTTGGCGATGAATGCCAAGGGTAGATCTCGGGGTCTTGACTATTTAAATATGACGCTATTGATCTTAAAAAAAAAAAAAAAAAAAAAAAAGGCAAAACAGCTCTTAATAGAGAAAATGGCTCAGCGCTCTGGAAACAACAGCCATATTTTACTGATTGGATGCTATTGATTTCATTCGCTGGTTAAATTGCGGAGATGAAAGTCGTAATCCCGATTAATTCCATATAAATGGATGAGCGCAATTTGTATGGGGATCGTTGCAGAGGTCTGGAAAATGAAACCTTTGTTTTATTTGGTCTGTTAGGTGCTTTAATTTTGCATGTTTGGTTGGTTTTGTTTTGTTTTTTTGCCATTTAGCATTCGTGCTGAAGAGCATCTCTTAATTTTACAAAATAAGCAGGCTATCAATTTAGGCTAAACCCTTTTTGCATCCATTAAAACAGCTTTTTTAAAATGAGTTTGAGAGTGAAGGAACTGGCAGTGTTCTGCTGCTGAAGTTCCTTGGGAGTTTGGGCAATTCCCAGGGGTCTGGAACAACCACGAGCTGTTTGACTTGTGTAGGAAGGGAAAAGATTTAACGTTTAATTTTAATGAAAACTATTTAATGTCCCTTTAACAATCTGACTAACAAGTAAATTACTACAGAGCGAAATGAATTCTTTTTTTTTTAATGCTCTGACTAAACAACATCGCTCCCCTCATGGCTTCTGGATGGTTTGGGATACTGGGAAGCGATGGGATATGTTAGTAGGGAAAAAATCCCAACCAAATGTCAGAATGGGCTGTTCAGTCCCAGAACAACTCACTGGGCTCCAAAAACATCTGGATCTGGTTTTGTGGCGTTCGCTGGTTTGCAGTGCCCGTCGTTGAACTTTCCCGCTTCAGCTGTGGCGGGACCAGGACTGAGAGCGGCGTTTTTAGGAAGGATCGTACAGGTAATCTATAATATGACAACGCTTTATTCTTCTTGTGCCTCTTGCCGCCTCGTTTTCATAGTTACTCAGGAAGAAATCTTGTCTTCAGTTGCTCTACAAACAGGGAATCATCCCTTCAAAGAATTTGCCTGTGTAGTGAATTTAGGTAGGAGTTTAATTAAGAGTGAATCTCACTGGCTTAGAAGCACAGACAACTTGTGAGTTGTTTTTTTTATTCTTGCTTTCCACTCTTCCATAGATGTGGGCTCTAAATATTGTACCTTTTTATTCGATATCTTTTTTTACGTGTCTCAAAGCTGTCTCAGTTTGTGACACCGGGTCAAAGCGTGTCTCAGTAGCCAGCACGGTTGTCTTCCGTTGTTATTATTTGATAAATCTGTCTGGTTTGATGGGCTTTTAGCTTTTTTTGACATGTGTCTAATGTCGATGGTGCCCCAGAGGTAACGCGGTGCTAGCGTGGGTATGGTGTTGTCGTCAAGATTTGGGCCCAACGCAGGTTTAGCTGGTGTTTCTTGCCTATTAAATATTTGAGTTAAACTTCATAAGCTTTGAAGAGATGAGCTTTTCTACGGCTTCCATCTATTTAATGTTCTGTGTGTAGTTTACACTCAGGTATTAATGAGTGGGGCTTTTTTTTTTTTTCTAGAAAAGTTTTGCTTTAGTGTTTTCTTTTATATTTTGAGCCATGGAAAATCTAAATTTAGTCTTCCTTTTTCTGTGAGTCTCTGAATACGTATAATACCTCTGTGTTGGTAACACAGCACCTCCCACCGCATTGTCTTTGGCAGTAAAAACTGTGTCTCTGATCATCTTGGCCCCGTTGATTTCTCCCTTCTCTGACTTTTGGCAGAGACACCTTTAAATTGCTGACATCACCAACAGACTGGAGCACTTGAGGCACCTTCCAGCTTTTTTTGCAGCTCATGGTTTTCAGTGTAACGGTCCAGTAGCTTAATTCCACTTGGGCCGTGGTGGGATCAAGCTTCCATCTAAGCTTCATCTTGCTCGGTTCTCTGCACTTAATGAACCTGAATATCTCTTCTTAACACCATTCTGCGGTTCCTGCGTTGAAACCTTGTAACGTAGCTAGGGAGAAAGGGAGAGCCGCAAATAGACGCGTTTAAGCGTTGTTTCTAAAAGCAGAGTGGGCTGCCAAAAGTCACTTAAGTCATTAGATCTGTCACGACTTCTAAAATCTCTTGAGTGCACATTGGAAGTGGAGTAGAGCTGGCTTTCTGAAGCTTAAGGGGTTAAAAATGAACCGCTTTGGTTAAAAAAAACATAATTACATGAAACCAGGGGCTGTAGCCGTGTTGTCCAAAGCTGGGTGTTGACAAAAGGACAAAATATTTCCAGTAGCAACTTCTAAAGCAAATGTTCCTGTTTGGCAACAGGTAAGGAGGTGTAAGAGAACTGGAAATGGAGGAAAACGGCATCCAGCACCCATTTTTGATGCTGTAGGTATTTTGTTATCCATTTGTGACTCTTTCATTAGAAATGTGCCTGGGCAGATAGGAGACGCAGCAGACCCGCCGTCCTTGCCAAATGTTAATCCTATTTCCATGTGTTTAGTTTCGAGCTGGCAGTGCGAGGAGGAGGAGGAGGCCCTGCATACCCTGCCTGCCCAGGCGTTTGCGGAGGATGCGGAGAATTGGCCGGGTTCCCTGCACGGGTGCTTGTGGTAGCAGGAGGGAGAGGGTGACAGGAGCACGCGGGAGCAGCGCCGCGGGAAGGCGAGGCTGCTTTTCCTGCTGGGAACCCCCTTTCTGCTCAAGGAGACGGTAGTAATTCAGAGGTAGAAAGGGTTATTCTGCTGATGGACCTGCCGCCGCCAGCCAGCCCAACAGCGCCGTGCATCTCGGCTTGTTTACATGCTGCTAAAGCGACCGTCTCAGGGATGCCATCTGACATTCCAGGAGTATATTCTTACTCATTTGCAAGGGCAAATTTAAATCCAGTTTATGGGACGTGCTATTTTTATTAGCATCAAGAGCTACGCTGCAGATTTTGGGTGTGACAGCCCTCCGTAATTCTCCCAGATTGCTTCCTTTTCTAGGTTCTGACATAGCTTGTCTTTGGTTTGAAGTGTAAAATAGCTTGTTTATCCTCACCTTCACATGAAGACCTAGTTCAGGTCTTTGGAGCCCTAATTTCAGGTTCCATAGTCTTTCTTTTGTCGCTGTGGCTTCTGCTGATCTCCGTGATTGAAGTTCTGGTTGTTTGTGAAAGGTGTCTAACTACTAAGAGGTCAGAAACGGCTCAGACATGGGCAGTGATTTGGCAACCAGCTCAATGCTGTGATTTTTATGTAATGTTTTGGAGGTGCGGATGCAAGAACCCCACACAAACCACAGCTACAGGAAATGAAGTGTCCTGTTGGAACCGCAGAAGTTTTTCCGGTTGTGCCATCGCGTGTAAATCGCTGTTCTTTGCCTTTCAGTTGATCGTCATGAGCACAGACAATATTCCTGATCGGTGATGGCAATATTGTAGTAGCTCGTGCTCATGGTAACGGCATTACCAGCACAGAGCCTGGAGTGTGATTTCTCCAAAGGAGCCGTTTCCACTTGTTCTCTATTTACCGTTGTTGCCGACTCTTCATTTTGCTGAGGAGATGAGCCTAAAGGAGAATGCCGCCTTGCTGCAGCTGAAGGTTGGTGTCTGTGCTGGATCTGATCTGCGAGGGCGGTTTGCCCTGTCCTGCCTTCCGTTCTCCCTGGGCCTTACTGCGGAGGCGCCAGCTGGTCACGGCTCCGGCGCGCAGGTTGTGCCTGGGAGTTTCTTCTTCTTTGCGTTTGCGTTCATCACGCACAGGCTTTGGTGCCTTAGGGTTTTCAAGTCTCTCCTTTGCTTGTTTATTAAAATTAAAAGGACCTATAAGACCCTCGCTTTTGTTTTGATCTTGTGTGATCTTAAAGGAACATTTTCCCCACGTTTAGCCTATCCGCGTCATTCCCGTTTCTGCGGAAGGCTTTGGAAGATGATCGACTGATGGTTTCTGTTATGGTTACAGATTAATACATGGAGCATATCGATCGCTGGAATCTACTTTAGCCCCTGTAACATGAGTAACTTCTTCCCTCTTAAGTTGCATGCCGAAGGGCTGTTGGTTATTGCGAGCGAGCAGAGGCTGTGCTGGGGGTGAGGGTGTTCATTTAAAAGGAAAGAAAAATAATAATTGGCCTTTGTAGATTCCGCCTCACAGCTACCGGCGGTATCAAGGGCCTTCCTTGTTGAATTATTACGGAATGCAAAGCTACGCTCGCTGGGCTGTCTTGGCCGGGATTCCCCTGGGATACGAAGCAGCTGGATTGAATTGCTAAAGGGAACCTGGAATCACAGCGCGTTCTATGACCTGCCTCTGTCGCTAGCGTCTAATCCCTTGCAACTTGTGCATCGATTGTATTAAGGCAGATGAAAAAATGTGTGGCTCCTGTCACAGAGCGATCATCGAGCCATGGTTTTCAGATGTAAAATGCGCTCAGAGTTCACACGGATTTAACTTGGAGCTGTGGTGTTGGACAAAGGGCAGAGTTTGGTTTCAGCTCGGGAGAGGTTGGTGCATGGCTTGTAATTCTTTTTTCACAGCTCCGCGGTTATCATCTGGTGTTACCTGTTACCACAGATCTTTGGAGAACGGGAGGGCAGAGGCCGTATCATGGCTCAGCACCTGAAAGGCAGCGGTAGAACGGGGCAGCAGCCTGTTCCCTGGCGCCAAGAAATTGTCAGGGACGTTACTGCTGATTTTTAAAATAGATTTCCTATTGGTGGTTGCAGAAACAGGACTTCATCTTCTCTCAGGGCTTCTTGTTCCTTCTTCAGAACATCTTCTCTCAGGGATTCCAGAGGTGCCGTGTGGGCAGGGAATTGTTACCCATTCTCTGCAAATAGGCAGAAATATTGCTGTTGCTAGTACCGTGCAGTTCATTTTTAACTGTGGAAGCCTTTTAGGGAGCATTTTGGGATTCTAGAAGTAATTTCATTTTGAGGTGCCATTTCCTAGAACGGTTTTAGAAGAAAAACATGGACTGGACGACTTAGCGTTCACAAACGGTTTAGCTTGCCAGTAACTTATCACCAAGGCGTTACACGTTAATTATTTATCGTGCGCTTTGGGGCCGGAGGTTCTGCTTTAATGAAGGGTTCTGGGAGAGGCAATTGCTGTTTTGTAGGTGGGCTCCTCCCACCCCTCCCCTTTGTGTTAACTCTATGGCGCGTTTTCTCAGCATTTGCCTCTAAAGTTACGACTAAGCTGGATTTCACAACTGTTTGACAAAATTGGAAACATATTTGCGATAAGGGTTTAATTGTTGTGGCTTTGTCATCCCTGCGTCTGACTTTTCTGTCTCTATAAAGATAGACCTGATTTAACTTCTCTCCTTTACATGTGTTTTTGCACTTCCAAACTTTGCTTTCCAGAAGACGATCGATTAGAAGAAGTTTGTCGTGCAAGTCTCTTTAAAACTGTGACATCTGGCATCGTTCTTCATCTTACTGTACTGGGCTAAAAACCAAATCTGGTGATCAGAACTATGGCAGAAAACCTGAACTCCCCTGGTCAATAGAAAACGGTAAATGAAGCTTGTAAATGTTTGAGAAACTCTCCTGGTAACTGGGAGATATTTTTGAGCAGGGCTGTAACACGTAAGATCTTTCTGAAGCTGCTCCATGATTTTAAATACAGATTTTTTTTTGGTTTTTTTAGACTAGCAGAATGTGAACATCCACAAAGCGAAACTTTGCTCATTAGGAAACGGTATCCAAGTCTTGTAGTTAAAATCCTTGTCAGAATTCGAAATTCTCTGTATAAATCCGCTGATGGATTTTTCAACCCTGGGGGGAAAAAAAAAAAAATGCCTCCACCCCCCAGTGCCTGTGGGAAGTTGCGTGCGATGGATGATGCAGGTCAGGTCAGAATCGGGGTGCTGGGGGGCAGCCGAGCTGTGAAGTGCCCGTTAGGCAGCAGCAGTGACACAAACCCTGCGTCGGGTGGTGGCAGCAGGACTCAGACAGGTCTCGTAGCGTTTCTTTTCTGTGCAAATCCACCGTGGAGTGGGAAGGAGGTAGCAGGTCGTGCGGAGCCCTGGGTTTTACGTGGGCGAGCAGCGTGTTTGTACACAAGCCCCTCGCGCCTCCACTGGGTTTGCAGATGGGGTAGATTGGAAAATGCGAAATTAGTGCCTCTTTAGTGCTAACGGGACACAGAAAGGTGTTTGTGCCCAGCGGAGGTTGGGTTCCACTGGCTGGAGTCACAGGAACCCAGTGTGGTTTCCTGGGGGGATTGCCGCTCGCTGTAGAGCCGTGATGCTCTGGGAGGATAGCTCCGGAACGGGGGCAAGCAGACCTGGAACGGGAACCGCGGACTCGCTGTCAGCAGTTAGCTTTTCAAGTCAACACTGAAAGGATTTTTAGGTGTGTGAAGAGGAGGATGATTATGAGGCTCTTACTACCTTAATGTGGCCTGGAAGCCACACCGTGGTGGAGTAATTGTATTTAGAGATATTTACTTGGCTGAGGAGGTGAACGGAAAATCCCAAGCGGAACGCCGTAGCAAGGGCCTCCTTCCTCAGGACTGCTTTCTTTCAGTGAGCGTGGTGCTCAGAGCCTTTCTCAAGGGTTCCTCATTGCCGAAAAAATATTTCTCCTTTCTTAATGCTTTTTTTTTAAAACCACTTTATCCCTTGACCACTCCGATATGAAGTTGAATAGAAGAAGAGGAGAGCAGCTGTGCCTGTACCAGGAGTTGCAATAGGAAGGGAGGTCTTGCTTTCTGATTTTTTGCTGCTTTTTTTCTGATACATATTAGTGCAAGAGCAGAAGCTTGCCCTGCGTAATGAGCACTTCCAAACCATGCTTGTATCCCACAGGAATGTGAAGCCTTTTAACGATGCAGAAGTCGCACAGAATTTTTAGAGGTCTTAACGTTTGTCTGAACCTCCAAAAAAAAGCCATTAACAATTGTAATTTAGAGTCATTCCCGGTACCGTGAAGCCCCAGAAGATGCCCGTGTTCTTTCCTAGGCTTTGGACGTTAGAGAGCTGGGCTTTTCCTTTGCAAGGCTCGCTCTAATCCTGTTGCTGATATTTTCATTGCTTGACAGAGCAGAGGAATGTCTGAGGCCGCGGCGGGGGGCTGGCGAAAGCTGTTCGCCATCAATGGCAGCGGGAGCGGAGCGGCGAGCGGGGAGAGGCTGCTGCGCTCCCCGGCCGGGGGAAGGAAGGGGCTGGAGCCCAGCGGATTTTCCTGCTCGCGATGAGGAGTGGCTTGTGGCGCAAGGATGAATGGACGCGGCTTTCTTTGCTCGAGAAATTAAATGCCTTTCTGTAGCTACGGACCAGGATTGCCGCTAATTGCTTTGTACCTGAACGACTCCGGCCCTGCCGGGCCTCTCTGATACGACTGCTAGCCAGAGCTGTAGCAAAAGAACAGTTGGAGTGGGGATCAACTCTAGAAAGAGGAAGAACTTAAACTGCCGCTTCCAGCGTGATGGCTCTGAAAGGCAAATCTTTCTGTAATCAGTCGTGGCGGTTTGTCTAGGCCATCGTTGTTCTTAATTCACACTTGCACGGGAAACGTTTTCATGGGGAGGAGCTACTTGGTAGGTTTATACAAGGATCGAAATCCTGAGTTTTATTTCTTGGCAAGAAAAAGACAAAACTCATGAGAGCTGAGCGAATTCTAAGTGAATTTCATCGCTTCCAAGACCAATTCAGAAAAGCCTTGAAGAAGTAAATATGTTCAAATGATATTTCTATCAACACGATTGATGTCAAACGTGACTTAAACGTAATTTCCTTTTTGGATGTCTGAGGTTAAACAGTCAAAATATGATTCTAGCACATGACAAAATACTGGGGTATGAGCAGGTTATGTAGAAATGTAGTTTAATGCTGTTTATCCAAATACTGGTCAAGCTACAGTCCTTTGCCGCTTCCTTTTCAGGTATTATGAATCTCACCCTTAAATGTCCATGATGCTAATATTAAACCAACCCTTTCTGTGAAAACCAAGTAGCTAATCAATATACAGAATATTTTCTCTTTTTTTTGTGCCAAACCTGATTTTAATCCTCCTTACTTGTCTCCAGCTTTCCCGGGTTCTTGGGTCATTATTTTAAGAAACAAGTAGAGAAGTATCTTTACGTGGTTGTTAGTTTTGGGGCATGGTACGGATCTGACAAAGGAGTTAAACTTATTAAATATATGTAGTCATGGGAAGGATTTTTTTTCATGTGGGCTAAACAGTATGTTTTTGAATATATTAAACTGGGGAGGTTTGTGGGAATACGACAGACTGTCGTATTCCTGCTGCCTTGTGTCTTGAAAGCTCCCAGGAAGGCACTGTAATTATTTTCATTCCCTAATTCAGAAGAAAACAACCTGTGAATTTGACTTGACGGCTTCTGTCAGACACAGATGTCACAAAAATACTCGTTCTGGTGACTTTACTAAACTTCTGGTATCCATCCAAAAACCTCCATGGCCTGGGGACTTTAGGATGCATCTTTAACTTGCATCATTTGAGAACAGTGCGTACAGATTTGTGCTGCTGAATTTAGACAGAACGCACAATATTAGCTCAAAGACCTACTTAAAAATGGTTTAAAAAGTGGCCTTGTCTCTCGCTGTAGAGCGATACAGGCAAGATCACCTCGTGGGGGCTTTGGTGCCCTCCTGCTTGCTTACCCTCCTAAGTACGGAGTTATTTTAGGCGTTACTGGGCTCTTCGAGGTTTGTGTAAAGGTGTAGTTGTCGAATGTCGTCTGACGCAGGTCACGGAAGCAGTAGATCCTGTAGATCGGCACGTTTTTTGGCTGCTGCGTGGCCTGAAAGGAGTTCTGTAGGCCTGAAGCTGTGTGAGCAGTCAGGTTGGGTGTTCTACTCCGCATTTTCTCCAGGAGCTCTCTCGGTGACACAAGGCACTTTGCAGGCATGCTGTTTATTTTGAAGAGAACTGGGAACTAAAATAAAATGTGTCAGTCTTTTCATAACAGTTTTCATATGGAAATAAATCTACTTGGCTTGTTATTTTGACAAGTGGGTTTTATTGTAGTATGTTGGTTCACTGTTGTTTTGTGCAGATGATCCCATTCTTATGCATATAGTCTGGTCACATAATAGTTTATTCATGACTGGAAATTCTCTGGGAGACGTGCAGAGCTACAGGCAGTTGTCACTTCCCTGGGTCTTTCTGAATGGCTTGAAATCACGATGAACTCTTGAACCGTCTTTTCGTGTTCCTCAGAATATTAACTTTATCACTTGAGAAGCACAATTCGCATGCAACGAATCGACAACGTTTCATCCTCCGATTTTGCTTCATATGGAAATCCAGATACGAAATTCCCAAACCTGAATCCTCTCACGTGAGCCTGGGGTGTAAGGTGACCTCCTTGGCGCTGGTCCCAGGCCAGGAATGTATCGTTTCTTTGAGTTAGGCTTTGAAACAGGTATTACTTTACAATTTAATTGGCTGCATACATCTCAAAGGATATAAACCAGTGGGTTTTTCCACTATGGAGACATAAAGACTTGTTTCACAGAAGAGAAAGCATAAACAAGCTGGTACAAGGAACCCTGTATGAACTGAACTATACCATGTACTTCACGGGGGGAAAAAAAATCAGATTTCTTCAATTTTTCTTGCCTTGTGGCTTTTGGCAGCGTCAAACAAAACAGTCAGTGTTCTCCTAGAAACACTAAAGTATTCTTTTATATCTTGAAAACATATTTAAAGACACGCCCCCGGGTCTTTGTGCGTTGCTGCAAATGTTGTTCGGTCTTCATTTTGCTGGAGGTTCTTCCCTGGTATGATCCCGGACGTGTTTTGTGCGTCCTGGTGACAATTTCAGATCTGGGGCAGCAACCCGCTGCTTGGAAACCAAAGGGCACCGACAATTAGAGAAAAGAAAAAAGAGAAGAAAAAGCAAAAGGCAAAATGTTTTGTGGGGTAAACCCTTTGTTTTGGAGGTTTTTTTTCCTTTTTTTCTTTTTTTAATAACTGAAAGTGATCTAATTAGTGTCTGTAGCTGGATCCCAAAGCCTTGTGCTGACCTATATTCAGCCCCCTTTCATCAGCTCCTGCACGGTTAAGATCTTCGTAGCAGTTATTCAGCAGTAAGGAGCCAGACGTTGCAAGGAGGGGCCATAAGCCTTTTAGTTCTTTGAATCTTGTTTTGCCCGTTGTTTGTTTGGTCCTCGCTTCAATATTTGTGGTTTATCTTCCATTTTAATCTTACTTTACTGTTTTGACCTTCTTCCTTTGTAATCCGTGGCTTTTAATGTCTAAAAGGCCCTAAATATTTGATCAAAATAAGGCCTAATTCCCCTTCTGTAGGGAGTAAATCACTTTAAAAGTGGCAGGAAGAGAAACCATATGCAGGCAAAAAACGTAGCTTGAGGAGAAGGACGGAGCATGCAAGCATACACAATCAATTCCCAAAAGCTGGCACTAATGCTCCCTCTGCTCCCTACTCTGCCATTTCCAGGCTTCTCCTGCAACTCCGGTAGTTTCCATTAATCTACTGAATGTGAAGAGCTCTGGGTGCAGAACTTTAGCATGTGCGTTCTCTTAAAATCTCATTGCCTCTGTTACAGTTCATCCAGTTTCTTACTCGGGTGTCCTTGGTACGGTTCAGGCGGAGAACAGGGATGTAAGTTAGCATCCCTCTGCCGTTGTGTAGCGTGAGCAGGATGGAGCTCTGGAGACGTCAAGGGCCGCAGAAGTGACCCGTGGTCTTCATCCGGAGGTCTTCATCAAACCGATGGACACGCGAAGGAGGTGGCCAGTGTGGGTAACGGCTGCGGGAAGGTAGCTGATTGTCATTCGCTGGAATACTTTGTTACGGTGGTTTCCCCTTGTGGGTTTGGTTGCCAGCATCAAATTGGAAGAAAAATGATGAGAGGTTATCACTATTCTCCCTTTTTACAGGGTCTAAGATGACTTTTTCAAGCGATCCCTGACCCTGTAATTTTGTTTAAGCCCGTCTTGAGTATTTTCTGGCCAGGTGGTTAAAACATTATTTAAACACAAGGTATCATTTAAAGCTGATCTTTTTTAAAAAGCTAAATATTTAAAGTTTTACCTAGTTTAAAATCAACATTTATATTAACGCGTAACTAAATGTTCTGGCAGTAGAAGCCTGACATTTAAAAGAGATTTGTGCAAGTAGGAGGGGGAAGTCACTAGAGTTCAAAGGATCAGCTGGATTCTGACAGGTATTGGGCTTTCTGCTAGCGCAAGAAACGGTCGCTCCGACGAAAATTCAGGAGATACTTCACATAAACTTAAAATACCAATAAGAAAAATTGGGCTGACTGCATCTTATACGCTGGTCAGAATTCTTCAGCTCACCTACTGTCGAGACTTTTGTTTGACAGGTAGATCTTAAATGAGCAGAACATGGGAAAGTTGTAAGAGCATTTAATGTCTATTGTTTAAAAAAACCCCACTGCTCAATCAACTTGTCCGTGTGTTTGCAGCATTCAAGTTACTTCTCTAGAAAAGCAGCTTGACACTGAGGTTAAGAAATTTTGTCTAATAAATATTTATTTCTAATGGCAAGTCATCCAGGTGGGTGTGAAGCGGTACAATTCCCTGATGAGATACATAAAATACCTAGGCTGGTCCAACAGTTGAGATTTTGCTGTTGTGATTACAAGGTATTCCCTTGAAAATTACCAGCCTGGCTTTGGAGGGAGGATTTGCAAGAATAAAATCAGTATTTTTACAACAACCAGAGGATGGGCTGCCACAGTAAAACCGTTTTCTTGTTCTTCAGAGGATTAATAGATTGTGTAGGGATGTATATCTATTTTTCTTTCAATTTTTTTTTTCCTTCTTTGGTCTGACTAAGCACTGTAAGGCCACCACCCAACAAAATCCTGGCTTAAAAGTTCTGGTGACCCAATTTTTTTTTAGTTTCTATGGATGGCAGGTCTGATGGAATTTTAGTAACTATTATATTACTCATTAAAATTGGTTGCAGGTAAAACATTATTATGTAAAAATAGAACAAAAAGGAGCCGTTGCACGTGCAGAAACGTTCCTGCTTTGGAAGAAATTATTTGTTACCTTAAAGATGAGGGGAAAAATAGGGGTTTGGAGCATGAAGGTTAAATGTAATGAATTCTCTAAAGCCCGAGACCTTGGGCATTACCTGGTCACTTCACTCTTATTCTCCTTCCTCGTAGCGAGAGGTTTGGCCCAAAGAAAAACCTATTGTTAGCGCGCCAGAACCAGGTCTGCGTCTGCGCTTTAGGAATGTGCTGTTAATATTCTTGGACAACTCACCTCTCCACAAGAATTGTTGGTGTTGGAGCTGCGAAGCCTGAATAAACTTCCTGAGAGGAAGCGATTGTAAAGTATCCAGGAAGTTATTAGGAAACGCCAACTTCTGCTCCTGTCTGCTGCCTGAACAGCACCAACCTGAAGGCCATAGGCCTTGGAAAAAATGGGCTGCTTCTTCAGGAAGAGGAATTTTTAATTTTTTTTTATTGACTAGATGTCAGATATGTGACATCAAGTAGGGTTGAAACTCGAGCTTTTCAAAAGGTTCTGAGCAAAGCGGTTTCTGGAAAGTGGTGCGCAGGCCTCTGCGCTGCTGACAGGAACGCATCTCATTGTCGTTATTTTTCTTGTTGATCCGATTTTATTTTTGCATACCAGCCTGTCAACTTGACTGTACTTCGGTCAGGAGAAAAAAGTAGGCAGAACGGAAAAAACAGACAAGGAAAAGGTACCAAGGGAGGCGTTGAGAGATGATGAATTTCTCTCAGTTACCACCCAGCTTGATAGAGACCCCCTGGTTTTCCTCATTTGAACGTTACCTTGCCTGAAAGCAGCCTTTTGGCCGCTGCCCGTATTGTGCTTTCTCCAGCAAGGCTTTTTATTAGCGGCAAAGTGACGTAATGGGGGTTTTGTTTGGTTTTTCTTCCCCTCCCTGCCCTGGCTCTCACCTCCCAGGCAGACCTGGGTGCTGCTCCCTAGATCAGGTCAGCTCTCCAAGAAAGGAGCGTCTTCTTCATGTCCTTCAACACTCTTCATGGGATTTTGGGGGAGAGCTGAAGTCTGCGAGCACAAAGTAGATTTTTAGGTGATTAATTTGTGCTCTGTGGCCGCTGTAATAAGCGTGATTTCTTTGGTTTAGTCGTATTTGTGTAAATCAGAACTGGCAGCATGTGAGCCCATGGTCCCAGGTCGGATAATGTCATGCCTGCAATTAGCTAACCAATCAAAAGTATAACCTCGGTCTGTCTTCCGTCCTCGTCATAATGTAGACGAGGAGCAGCGCTTTTTTGTGGTGATGTTTTTATGCTGGCATGGCCATTTCGAAACTCAACCACGTTTGAGTTCAGATTTTTCCCAATTCTGGTGACGTATAAAAGTATCTCTTGAATTTGAAAATGTTCTTGAGGAGAACTGACCTTTTGAGCTACTTCTCTAGTTTTCAGGGTGCGAAGGAATAAACATGAACAAGCGATATATATTTTGTGGCGGTGTTTTTACCGTTGGGCACAGATGCCGTTAGCTCGTTTTGCTAAAAGATCCCAGCAGAAGATTATTGAGGGAGCTGAAACATCCTAGAGGAATATGGGAGGATGCTGAAGGAAAGGGAAGGGAAGGAGCTGGCCTGGCTGGTTGGAGATGTGCTGCCCAGCTTCTTGGGAAATGAGATGGTACGCTTCACATCAGCGCTGGATCTCCACCGGCGCTGCTGCTTCACCACTATAACTGTGTTCTCTCTGTTTTTGCAACGGTTCCGTTGCCTTCTTTGGTTTCCTTAACACAAGTTTAGGAGGAAGGCGAGAAGTCATTCATAATTCTGCAAGCAAGGCAATATATTTGTGATTCGCGCTGGAGCACCGCGTGGATATTTTGATCGTCTAAAAAGTTTTAGTTTAATGCAGCCTTTTTGCTCTGATGAGCAGTAAATCTTCATTATTTGACTGGGGTGTTTTTTATTAATTTTGTGGGACCTCTGAAATCATCTTTGTCAAATGCACTTAACATCTGCAAATACAGGCTTGGTAGTTCCTGTGGGTAAGGGACCCTGTCTGCCCAAATGTGTATATGTATATATATGTAAAATATGGCCTGTTTACTTCAAAGCAGCCAGAAGTGATCTGTGAGTGTGGCTGGTGTTTGGTGGTCAGCAGGCTTTGGACTTGTTTGCTATTTCCATCTCTGCCATGCAGATGGTTTTCATTGCTCAGCTAAATTATAGTTTGAGCCTGGGTGTTTTGGATTCTCGTTTAGCTTTGGCCCCTCAGCGGGTTGAGATGTTTTAGCAGCTTGTGGAACGAGTTGGCGAAACACAGTCTGCTTTTCTGTGCCGTTTCATAGTAGCTGGCTGTGCTCGCCTGAACTGAGCTAATTGGGGTGTGATTAAACTGATTTACTTCTGAAGAGAACAGAAATCGAAGTCCATCATTAATGAACTCTGGAAGGTCATTTAACTGGTTTCTTTTCCTTCCTTCTGCCCATCTTCCCTTGTAAACTGGAAACTTTGCAGGACTTGCGGTGAAGGATGTTTGGGCAAATTTGTGGCCAAATTGAGCGATACCCAAACTTTGGAGACCTTCAGGCACAGCGCAAATTAAGTAGCAATTTAAGCATGAATGTGCGGGGTTCATCTCGTCCCTCCCTGTCCCTCTCCTGGGTTTAGCAAGTAATTTGATAAAGGAAAAGAACTTTGAAAGCTATTTTATTCTAGAATTAATAATGTAAGAAGTAGTACTAGAAATTTGATCCAATATTTATAAATTTCTGCTGTGCAAGAGGTAGAACAGCCTCACGAGGACAGTTTAAGATTCACTTTTTTTAATCATCTCTTAAAGCTGAAAGAACTGTGAAGCCCTCAAGAAGAGTTTTGAAAAGAATGCAATTAGGGAGAGTTCTGCATCTTCTTGTGCTGCCCAGTTCTTTTTTTTCTGTTATCGCTGGAAGTGCTTTGTGTTCTGGTTCCGAATTTTGCCGTTAGTTGTGCAATACAATCCCCAGAGAAGGTGACTGCGGTGTTACAGAACAGGTGAGACTCTGAGCTGTGAACTCTTGTACTTCTCAAAACCCATCTGCCCTTCCTTTTAATCCCTGTCATGCGTTGGTGTCTCTTGCTTGGCCTTCTTGATGGCAGTTGTGGGTTTTATCCAGCCGCAGGTCTGTGAAGCCCGCTCCAAGAGGGCGCTTGGGCAGAAGGCAACCGAGGGTCTGCTGGTGGGAGGTCTCCTAAGCTCACCTGAGCCATAAGCAGGCGTGGGGACATGGGACTGAGTGTTCTTAGCACACCTTAACCCACGGTTCCATTGGGATTACCCAGTGTCCGAGGAGCTGCCAGCTGTTGGAATTGAACTCGCCATGTCTTGAACCTGGAGGTGTGGAATTCAAGAAGGGATGGTTAGAATGGACAGGAAAATCCCACGGCCGAAGAACTCATCGGTTAGTTGAGAGAGGCTTGCTTCTGCCAGCCAAGGTGATCCCTCAAAACACTTGAAAAATGGCGGAATGGCAGCAAAGAGTCCGTGGGACATACGGGTCTCGGCGTGAGCCATGCTTCATGAAGACACTTAGCACCTCCTGACCCTGGCCGTGCAGACTGTTGGTCCGTGCTGGTTCTGCTGTCCTCACATGACTTACATCTTGGCCCTGGTACAGCCCCAAGATATATTGGGCGCCGCAACAACAGCGCAGCGCTCGGCCAGCTCTGCGGAAATGGGCAGCAGACTTGGGGAGGGCTATTTTGGGTAATTTTTAGGTAGAGAATGCCTGCCTGTAAATAGATTTCCCCATCCACTAATGAAAGGATTGGGGTTTAATTTGACTTGGCCTGTTTTCTGGGTATGCCAAATGACTTTGTTGTGGCCCTTGTGGTTATGTATTGAATTTTTTTTGCAGCGTGCTGGCTCCTCTGGCTTTACAGCCTGCATGGGCCAATGCTGTAGCAGATTTTGTCGTAAAACCTCTGTACGCATAAGCAAATGGAGTGAAAAAAAAAGGATTTGATTTATGAAAGTGTGTGTTAGTCTAGTAAATATTGACTAAACGTAGTTTGGGGCTGGGGTAGGGCTTTGGAATGAAAAGACAAATTCCAGCCTAAAGGGAAAATTTAAATGTAGGCTCTAGGTGTGTTTAAACAAAGTCTCCAGCAGTGCACGGGTGGGACCGCCCGCTACGCAGGATTTATTATAAATTACCGCCGTGCTTAAGGTTTGCCGCGCATTGAATTCCCAGCACTGCCAGCGTCGGTGGTTTCTTGAGAGGCTTTCCATGAGGATGGGGCAACCTTTAGTAGGCTTTTTTACCCAAAGCAGCTTCTCATTTCTACCGGTTCCCGTCAAGGTCCGAGAGGCTGCCCCCTCCAACGGGAGCGTCTCGCGGACTGCGCGCGTCCGGCCGGGCAGGGAGCCCTTCCCCTCTGAAGGTGCGTTGTGTGAAGGCTCGAGCAGCAGCGGTGGCTTCCTCTGAGCCGTGCCAGAGGCAGGTGGGCTCGGTTACTTTGAACTGGTCATTTACGGCGTGATTCTCCAAGCCAAACATCCCAAAGTGATGCAGCTCTTTTCCTGCGATTCTCCTTGACGCAACGGCTTTCCTTCAGATGACACGCAAATAAACCTCGTTGGAATCACCCTGGTGCAGACCGTTGCTTGAACCAAGAACATGAATTATTTTTCTTGAACCATCTTCAACAGTTCCCCCTCCTTGCTGGCTGAGCTCTCCTCATCAAGAGAAGAATTGGCTCATCCTTCGGTATCCATAACGCAGACATCAAGAGCTGTGTCAACCGAAGAACTTCCTGGCAAAATGAAGCATCGAGGTTGAGAATTCACCAAAACCGGGAGGATTCAGTGCTGCTTTGGAGCTTCAGGATGGCGAGTTGCAGTGCTCAAATTGTGCTGATAACCACTGACCTCAGAAGAAATCAGGTCACATCCTTCAATAGCGGTGGCCTCATTAAGAGTGCGTGATGAACAAAACGGCTGAAATCCAGGATTATCTAGGAGAGGGTTTTTATTGAGGAGAAATAGCCTTGCAAAGAAATTAATTTAGGCTACGACTGGGGAGATTTCTGCGTTTTATTTCATCGTTTGATACTTAGGATTGTTAAAACAATTGTTTTTAACAATCTGCTAGTTTGCAGCCTGGTTTGTTGTTGTTTTTTCCACTTTCAAGCCACTCACAGATTTAATAACTTCTGTATTTTAGTTGTGCAGTTCCAGCAATACAAAAATATGGAGAAAGGAGAGCGGGAGTATAAAACTGCTGTCTGTGGCTCACCAGATCTGCCTTGAACAAGTCCAAATGGAAGCTTGAATGCAAGTTTTGTAATTCCTAAGTGTTGGAGTGGCCTGGATCATCCACCCACGGAGGACGAGCGCCAAAGCTTGTATACGAAGGGTCTGTTACTGCTTCATCTGTTGTTGCCGAGGCTGACGGATCACAAGGGCTGAGCCGGTGGGAATAACGTTGTTGCTGTCTTTGTTCAGGGCTTTTGATTTGTCGCATTAGGATTCTGAAATCCCCAGGACTTGAAAAGAATTGCGTGATAAAGATCTCGGGTCAGTTTTCATGGCTGGTTTAAAGATGATAATATTTGCTACAATTTATGGAATGGTTACAGCAAACATGTTTAGTTTTGAAAACATTTCTTTAAATGGAAGGAGGAGGAAAAAAAATCCCTGATGTTCAGAACCGTTACGTTAAGGTCATAAATAAGCTCATCCTTTCTTCGCACTTTTGTGTATGCACGTTCAACGTGGGTAAAAAAAGCCGGTGTCAGGGCAGAAGGGATTTTTGTTAATCGAGCTTGTTGCTGCGCTTTTGCGCTGCAGGGCTGTATTAATTACTGACAGGACAAGCCTAATCCAAAGTCACTGCAGTCTGAGGCGCTGATTTACCCTGTAGCCTCCTGTAAGTAGGAAAAAATTTAAAAACTGATTTCTTCTGTAAACATAAACCATGTTTTTGAAGCCAGAAACGTTGCCTGATGTGGTGTTGTGTGTAAGACAGGTGAGGGTAGTAGGCTGAGCAGGTGAATTATAGCGTTCCTAGCAGAGTCCAGCTACAAACACAGGGTTTAGTTAAGTGAAAACCCTCACGCTGGAAACAGCCATCAAGCGCCACATGTAGAATTGACTTTCTGATATTTAGGTAGATGGAGTTTGTATTTTTGTGGCTCCATTGGCTGGTGCGTTCTCCAAGTCGTGCTTCTGGCAGACAACCGCTCCGTGATGGCTGCAGAGCCGTCTTGACGGCCGACGCGGCCGTTCTGCTGAGGGTACGGTGGAGGAGTTTAGACAATCTGCTGCAGAGTGGCTTTGAAATTAAAGTGCATATTGGTTATTTTGTAGTAGCACTCAAATGTGGAGTCAGAGTTAAGGTAGTTTGGCGGTTTGAGTCTTGGGTTTCAAGAGAAATGTTTTGAAGGTTGTGTTGTCTTGCTGGTTTTTTGTTTTTGTTTTTTCCTCTGAGCTGTGCTGTGTTCCAGAGTCTCGATAGCTTTAAAACACATAATTTTCATCACTGCATCAGTTATCCTCTCGCTATTTAATTTACTTCTCCCTCCCCAACTTCCAGATTCATGGCTAGTGTGACCCTTCATTTGAAACCAAAACTTTCCACCATTACAGGATACAAAATAAACTGGTGAATCATTTCAGTTATCTTCATAAGAGCTGCTACAGAACGTTCACCTGTTGGTTTTGACTAACAGCAGCAGATTTCTGTTTATAAATGGATTTTAGAGTTCCGTTGTTTCATCTATTTCAAGTGTTTCTTAGCATCTAATCCATGTCTGGAAAAAAGCAAGCTTTTCTCTAGAGGCTGTCATGAAAGCATACTCAATATTCTTTATCAGAACTCTGAATAATGGCGATAAGTTTCTGCCAGGAAGTGTAAAGAGGAGCTGGGTGTTGGGAACTGCTGCTGACCCTCATCATTGTGTGGATGCGCTGCTCTGCGATCCTGCTGAGAGCTGGGGATGCATTTCTTTACCGTGACCTCTTTGTGCTCAAATCTTCCTCCCTGGTTAGTTTTCGTCCCGTGTTCCATCCTGTTGCCCAGCTCTGCCCCAACCGCTTGCTTCTAGCAACAATTCCTCCTCTTGGCCCAGCACCTTTCTGGACTTCCAGAGCCCAAGGTGTGTTCCACAGCAGCACCTGCAGTTCCACCAGGTTCAGAAGCTCCCGGATTTGGGTCGGGAGGTACATCGTGCAGGAACACGCTTAAAGCGGAGCTTGAAAGCCGCTCCAATACCTGTTGGGCATTAAAGGTCCTGTTTCTACTTATCAGGGGTTTGGAAGGTACCAACTTTCATGGGGTAAGCTCACTGATCTCCTCTCCCAGCCCTACGAGTTCTGGTGTAACTCTTGTTGGGAAACCACCGGTGACACCCACACACCTGAAGTATCATTCTGCAGAGGCAGTCCCGTTATCCTACAGTTTCTTTGCCCATCTTTAACTTCTTGGTATCCTGGGGGACTTCATAAAGATCACTTCCTCCAGCAAAGCCGCTGACATGAAGCAAAAGCCAGCCATAAATTATTCATGTACTGTTCATTTTCTATGTGTAGGAATTAATGCAGCTCCACTTAAAAATTCTCTTCCGTGGCTCAAGTCGACTAAAATTGCTGCATACTAAGTTACATTTTAATTTTCGAAAAATTCTTGGGCATTTTACAACTGGTGGGTTCAAAACCAATGAAGTTGCATTGAAAGCTCTTAACACTGTCACGTTAAATGCTGGAGGTGGGTCCTGTTTAAAAGGATTCCCGGTGTGTACTTGGTTAATGAAGGTTGATAAAGGTAGATAAAGGGAAGCTGCCTACTGTTTGTAAGATGTAATTTGTGATACTTGAATCCATTTATGAAATAGCGGCTTCAAACTAGGTAATTTTGAACTTACAAGATGTCGGTTTCATTAAAGAACAAACCAAACCCCACCAGCCAAACACCTAAACCTCCAGAGCCCCCGGGCCTGTGGTGTTGATTGCTTCTATCACACCGATGTCACGTTATTTTTCAAGATTGTGTTTGCTTTCTAATTTGAAGGAAGTGTGAAATTCTTTTGTCTCATTTTTAGCAATTATCCGAGAGGCAAAGCCATATCCAGGTATATAACCGGGTTAATTCTGTAATACTGTTACTCTCCACCTTGTCTGTCTGTAATTTTTTTTTTTAATTCTGGGCTTGTTACGGGAAATAAGCGCTTTTCTGTAGGTCACAGATTTAGTTGATGACAAGGTCCACCTCTCTTCCACAGACGTTTCATTTCAGGCATTGAAACGCTGAGAAGAACACACTGTGAAGGTAGATGGGGAGTTCATGTCTTTGGAAAGATAGTGGAGATGATTAAAAAGCATCTTGAGCCAGGACGGCAAACGAGCGGTACAGGGAAGCCCAGCTGGGTGTTTCCTCCGCGGTGCTGTGGTGTAGCACAACGTGCCGGGTTGTGGATCGAGGTAGTCACGGCGGTGCTGATGGTGAGGAGCTTCAGAAGGACCTCACGGCATTGAGCAGAGGAGGGAAAGGCAGGAGGTGAAGTGTCTGTGAAGCTTTGAGGGGAGAGATAATCCAAAGGGACATCTTGAGAACTTGTGGACTGAGGCAATGCGAGGAATTGAAAAGTGTTCTAATGTTTTGTGACATTACTCTGTGCCAATAATTAACAGCTTTTGAGTTGCCTTCCAATTTCCTCAATAAATGTTAGGTCTTCTGGAAGGACGTTCTGTGTTGCTTCTGCAGTAGCTGTTGTCTCAGTTGGAAGGTTGGCCTGCGGTTAGTGGAACTGCCGGCAGCAGAGTAGGTGACCACCAGCAGATGGGACGTTGCCTTAGGCAGAGAAACTTTGAACCGTTTCTACACTCCCTATTGCTGTGGAATGCTGCTCTTGGAGAGCTTTTGTGAGTTCTTGCCTTGCAGGAACAAAAGGGGAAGGCCTGAAGTGCAGGAGGGAAGGTTGGAGCTGTGCGCCATGGTGCTGTCCTGCAGAAAGAGAGAGCCTGGTGGGACGGGGAGTGTACTTGCAACGTCAAACACTTACCTTCTGGTGTGGGACCGTGTTGATTCTAGTCCACTTGAAGGACAAAGCAACACAGCCAAGTGGTTCAAAGGAGTTACAAGCTAAATGGAGTCCCCATCTCCTGAGCGCTTGGTTAAGAACACTTGCATGCTTGCTTCAAGGTTTTTTTTCCTTCAAAATGGGTTAAATAGCTCGAGCTTTTTCGGTGAGACTTTTTCTCTCGAGGGAAAATGACATGGAGGAGCCTTCGCTTTGCACCCAGGAGTTAGGACGGAGCTTCCCTTCGAGTGTGGTGCGGCATGGTTAATCCAGCTCTGGCAGTTCTTTCATTTACGGTTGAAATCCCATCGCTGCTCCGTGCAGGATGGAAGTAAAGGCTCCAAAACGGCGTTATGGAAATTCCTACCACCCAAAGGTTTCAGCTGATCTCTCCTCATCTGCGTTCCGTCGTTTTCTGAAATCGCACAGCTTAATCCTGTTTTATAAAATCCAATTTAAATTGCAAAAACCTGTTGAACTTGCTAGATATCATTATGAATGGTTGGGACTTCAAATGGAACGCTCTCTTAAGCTTTATCTTTTCTTCAAGAGCGTCTTCCTACTGTAATTAATACCTATTTATGTTTTAATCTCAGTCTCTTTCCCAGAGCCTCCTTGGAAAAAAAAAAAAAAAAAGCCAAACCCCAGTATTTGATTTGGGATCATCTTGTAATTTCCTCTGATCGTTTTTCACCTGTTAGTGGTCTGCTGGTTTTCCAGGGTGTAAAACTCCATTCGAAGAGCTCGTCAGTGCCTTTGGGGATAGTTACCACAGTGGGCATCTGGTTTTGGGTTTCCTTTGACATCTTCTAAAATTCTAAGTCGGTTTAAATTTTGACTTACTGCCTGCAGTCTCAGAGAGACACGAGTTTGAGCTACTTACTTTGTCCTGTTTTGACACTCCCGTCTCTCTCCTAGTTCTCTTAGCCTTGCTTTCTCAAAAAATAGGATTATTTCTGGGAGACTCGCCTGGCGAGAGATGATGAGAGCCACCGCCTGAAGATAACTGGGGGTTTTTTTGTTGCCTTGAGTGTCTGGAGTAGCGCCTAGCTGTACAACCCCTTTTCCTGTATGCTTTTCAGCTTCTAAGAGTCCAGAAAATAGTAAACCAACATCCATGTGGTGAAGGTGCAGTGTACAGAATCGTAAGTGGCCCTGTGTCTCTAACAGCGAGTTGATTTCCTCTTAACTTCACAGTTGCAGGGTAGGGGAGTCAGTTATGATAATATTTCTTTTTTTTTTTTCCCCTAGAAGAGCCGTTTTGCAGAAGCGTGAGTGTTTCTGCCAAAAGGCACGTCCTATTGTGTTGTAGTGCTCTATTGTACTTCTGGCTTGTGAAGTGGCTGAAGGAAGATAGAAAAGCTTCCTGATAATTTCAGCGTCCTTGGCCGGATTCTGAAAACGGCTCAGGTTTAAAAAGATGTCTTTCTTTTCCGGCAGTCGCTGTCTCTAAGAGGGCAGGCTCTTTCTGATTTCTAGGAGTCTGTACTTCAGAACTCGCTGAAAGGAGAACAGAGGGTGCGGAAGTCAGTCATAACATACCATGATAATGGTGGACCTTCAGAGGAACGTGACTGAACGGAGCAGGAACTTCCCTGACAAGAGTTCTGTCGCCTGCAGAACAGTAGCAGCTTTATATTTTCCCTTGAAGAGAATTTCTGATAGGTGATGTATTTATTTTTTTTGTCCTCTTTGCAGCTTTTGGTTGGTAGAACTGCATTTGTCCTTCACCTGGGAGGTTTGAGTCTCTTCGGGAGAGACCTTGAGTCTGATTCTCCTAATGCTGCTGCGAGGAACATTGGAGTGGCTTTATGTTGCTTAAAATGAGGGGAGTAGAAACTCTGGAGACTTGTACTTGATTTTGGGTGTGCTCTCCTCCAAATGGAGCCTCGGAAACCTCGGAGGACCTGGCTTTGGGTAGTTCAAAGGGGCCTTGCTCTCTGAACGTCAACTGATGCTGTTCTGCTTTGGGCAAGTGGCAGGGAGAGATGTCGGGAGGGGAGAACCCCCCGGTCCTGCCTTGCCTCTAGTAGGAAGGGGATGCTTCGCTGGGAGTACCTTCTTCTGTGGCTACCTGCAGGCAGCCGCAGAGTATCCAGCCGTGCTGAAGCACATCAGCCCATCTGGAGGATCTGCTGCGAATCCTCTGGCAGACACCAGCGTGGGATGTGGGCCTGGGGCGCCTGCTGCTTGGGGAGGAGGTGGGGACCGCTGAGTCCCAGTTCCCCTAAAAGCTGCCAGGCTTTCACAACGTGGAGTTGTGGAGAGTGAAAGGCTGAAGGCATCTATATTCTCGTGTTTCTCTGCTTTTCCTACTTTTACCGCTTTTTCCGTCTGATGTTCTGTAAGAGAAGCTCTTTGGCTGTGCTCCATCAGCGGACGCCTGTTACCCCCTTCCCTGCCTACCATTGTGCAATTATGAAACGTTCCTATTTTTTTGGGTGACTGCCCAAAAAGAATTCCTAGAGTTTTCCATGCTGAGCACTTGATACTGTGCAATCATCTAAGTTTTATCAAACTGGAAACTTTTTTTTTTTCCCTCTCCTTTGCTATAGAGCTGCTGGAAGTTTTACCTGGCTGTGTGTGTCCGGAGCTCGTTCTGTCCCCTTCCCAAAGGAAAGCACAGCTCGTTACAACTGGGGAGCGGAAGAAATAATGAATGAGTCATTCTGTTTATAAGGATTTGGTTGTTTACTCTGACAAACCCTTGATAGGAGACACTCGACAAGATCTGAGTAAATCAATTTGTTCGGGATCTATAAGCATCTCATTAGCATTTATTTGCCATGTTCATTCTCGGCTCAGCTGCAGCTGTTTTCCACGCCGCGTCTCGCCGAGATCGCCAGGATTGTAAGCATATGTTTGGAGATTGTGCTTTAAGTGGAGGAATTTTGTGGGCCTTTTTATTCTTCTTTTCATTGCTGCTGTTAACAAAGATCTTTTGGAAGGCAATTGCAGGCTCTGTGTCTGTAATCTTCCCCGTTTTTGACTGCTGAAAGCTTCGTTGGGAAAAACATCCCTGCCGGAGTGGCATGACTGAAAAACGATTCTTCTTCCCGCCATTCTTTTTATTTCACCATTGCCGCGAGGACAACGCGCGCATTTTAGCCGTAGTTTCTGAGAGAATAGTGAAAAGGAGTCATAACGCTTTTACCTTCAACAAATCCCCCCCCGAGACGAGCGATGTCATTGTCTCTGGGCCTCGCAGCACAAGGCAGCCACAATGTACCCGGCGCAGGCCACGGCTCGGACGATAACGCTTTATTTTCAGATTGACTGATGTGCCTTGGAACACAAAAGGAGGCCAGGGCTACCTGCAGCTCCTCCTGATTGATTTTCAATACAAATCTCATAATAGTCTCTTTTAAAGGAGCGTAGCAGAGAACTAGTCGGGATGCCAGCATCTCAAAAGGTAACTAACAGGCAAAGCTAATCTGCAAGGTTTTTTTTACGAGGGTGAGTTGTTCTTGGTTTTATTTTCATTTCACATACTAGACTGTAGGGAATGAGCAAAGAGAGAGAAGATTTTTCAGAGAGCAATTCAAATCCTGCACGCCCCAGACGGGAGCCGGAGAAGGCTCCGTGTGCGGCAGTTAGTCGTCGGCACACGGCTGCGTGTTGGTTGGGAAAACTTTGCTGTGGCTTCCACAAACAGCAGTTCTTAGGGAAGGAGGAGGGTCTATAAAACGGGCCTTTCTTCTACTCCTGCCATAGCAAACGACAATGTCTTCCTGGCAGAGCAAAACTTGGGATTTGCCACTTAACGCTGGAATTCCTCTGCCTTCCTGCCCTTCCCACCACGCTCCCTGGCTCGCCTGAATTGCCATAACCCGCGTTCGTTTCTTTTGCGTTCCCGCCATGGAAAATTGTCTTGTTTCTTGTGTCGGCCAAAGCGAGGGTTTGCTTTTCCCCCTCTTTGGTGGAGAGCCATCAGCGCTTCCTTCCGAGAGGGACCCCAGAGCATCCGCAGCCTGGTTACCGCAGAAGGCGCCCGCTCAACCGGTGTCGCCATGGCAACGGCAGGATGGAGTCCCAGGGCGCCGCAGCCCTTCCCTCACCCCCCGGGCTGGTGGCCAGCGGCTGGGGGCTACTGGGGCAGGGCTGCTCCGGGAAACCCCCCCTTCCACCTTGGCCGATTGCTTTGCCAGGTAAAAATTGGAGAAGCGATGCATCCTGCTTCGGGAGCTGCGGAGAGGCTGGGGGTGTTGGTGAAATATTATTTTCTGAGTTCCTTTCCTTCCGTGGGGTTGGAAATATCAGAGCTCCTTCCAGCTTTGTGGAGATCTGAGCGCGCTGGGTGTCTTGCTAGGGTTGGCCTGGCCTGATCAATAGTGCAGTGAAAAATTGATAGTGTGTTTTTCAGCACCGATCAATAACGGATAGATGATTCGGGGAGACTCAAAACACCGCTCGTACAAAATATTTCTCATGGAAAAAAGAGGGATTTATGGCTGAAACAATTATGCAGGAAAAATGGTCTAAAAAATGGAGTCTAGAGGCATAATTGCAGGGCTGGATGATGACAGCTGAATCTTAATGTACAGCTTTGGAGTGGTGAGAGACATTTATGACTTGGATTTTGTTGCTGTTCCTTCTCCTGTAGCGTACCAGAAAGGAAAACACGGTTTGGAATGGGGGCAGAAACCCAAGGTCGTACTTAGAAAGACTGAACCACCGAGGCAGCACCGCTCTGAAGGCAGAGATGCTGTTTGGGAGCACTTGTAGAGGTCTGGAGAGCTGAAGGAGAAACAGTCATTTCTCAGGCTCAACGTTTAACTAAAATAAAACAAAACACACGTGCCATCAACCACCAGGAATGACCAAGTTTGAGACTGCCCCTAGTCCTGCCTGCAAAATCTGTCTTCATTCCGTAGCTACACCAATCTCATTCTTTCAAGGTTACCAGTGAGGTGAAAGGAGGGGCCGGGTGATAAGGGGGGATCTGGAGTGAATAAAACAGCCCTTTTTTTTTCGTGCGGGTCCTGAAGGTGAAGGTCTGTGGCTGTTCTCAGCAAGCCTCGGTGAGCTGAGCTTAACCTTGAATTGTCATGGGCAAAGAGCTCCCCGTTCCCGTCTGATCGCTTAATGAAGACTCAATTATACTTTGGGCATAGTATTTAGAGAATGATCTGTGAGTTGCATGCAAAATTAATGGTGTTTAATTTAATCGATGGGATATCACAGATACCTTTGTCTAATAATAAGTTTTGGGCCATGTTCATACCAATTTTTTTCCCCTCTGCACTAAAAGCAAGTTATGCAAACTTAATGAGCTGCTCTTGTCACGTTCTCCTCAGCTCCCCGCTTGGACGCGGGGGTTCCCCGGCCACTGCGCTTTGACCCAGAGCCCGTCCCGCTGCCAAACCTTGAGGTGAACGGGAGGTTTCTAGTTTGTTTGTGGTTTTGGTTTTATATGCACTCATTTCTTGTTGAACCGTTGATCAGATTGGTGCCAACGATGCTGAGTGCTACCAGAAGCTGTTCTCCTCCCGGTGTCATCATTGTCCCTTTGTTCTTGTTGTGTTCTGTGGTGGTGAGACCTCGCTTTGCTTTTTCCACTCGCTGTTCCAGACAGAGCTCTCATTAGATCGTGTCCTTTTATATTTCATGGTCTTTTTCCGTCGCGTGGTCCTGCAGCATAGCCCCGGATCTTCTAGAATCTCTAGATAATTACAGTTCCCAAGGAGGCCTCCGCAATTAGATGCGTACTGATAAAAATAGTTCACCTAGATGACCAATTTAAAATGGGTAGCGCCGCTACCCAGCGTTACCTTTTTCTCTGTATATCCCAACAGTTCAACTTTGAGGTGAAGCCCAAGTTCATCTCCCCAGGTTGCGTGGGACAGAGGAGCGGGAAGGAGCCATCCTTGGTGTGAGAGAGGCCCTGGCCAGCGTCACCTGCTGCCCTGACCACATTTCTGAAGAGCGCTTTGGCGATAAAATCAGTTTGCATTCTTGGTTAAATCCCAGATGATCTCTAAGAATATTTAAATTGGTGCAGAGAAGATTTTTATAGACGTGTATGTGGGCCGTCTCTGTGTGCTGGCGGTACAAGGAAGGTGCCCTCGCTCTGGGTGCTCCGTTAGGTGGTGGTGTCTAACATCTCAGCAGCTTCCAGACACACGTTGGTCCATGGCTGACTGAGCACTGGCTCATCCACCCACCTCGCTTGCGGTTCCGGCAGCTGGGACAACGCTGGGCACTCTGGTAGGCTTTTAGATTGGCACAAACTCGTGCACCAAATGTTTAACAGCCCCTTCGTCCCCCAGTTTCTCCCTCATCTTCAGGAGACGCAAGGAGGAGGCCTTGTGTGGCTTGGTGTGCTGGCCGGGGAAGGCGATACTGTTAGAATTCAAACTGTTGAGTGTGAACGTGTGAGTAACTGGCCCCTCCTGTTTCGCTTTGTGTTTACAAAGATTCAGACCGCTTTTAATACATGCAAGCTCTGTTTTGTAAAACTTCAGGAGACAAAGTAATTGCATTTTAATGGTGGCTGTAAGAAACCTCTGCTGCATAGAAACCCTAATGAAATAAGGGCAGAGCATCTTATTTTACTTAATACTCCGTGATTTATATCCCCTCTCGTGTGCAAGCGAGATAATAGAGCAGTAAGTGAAGGAGAACCTCAGCAGTGGGTGATTCAAAGCTAGAAAATCTAAGATAAACAATGTTTTACAGAACCTTAGCAGGTTTTGATTAAAAAGTGAACATCTTAATGTTTTATTTCTGTGCAGAATGGCGCTGTCCTTAAAGCGCATCGCCTCATAGGCGCTATCCCTTCTGACCCGTTCCCAGCTCCAGTTTGCCTGCTTCCTCTTGTAACCTGATCTGTAGCAGTGGATTTCTCTGTTACAGAGCTGGTACAACAACTTTACATGCTCGTGTCTAGGACTTTTCCATGGGGGACAGTGGCACGAGTTCTTGGCTCTCCTGGAAAGCTGTATTTCATCCCTCTTGACTGAAAGGAGGCTGTTCAGTTGTTTCTGTTTTTGTAGAACCATAGAACAGTTTGGGTTGGAAGGGACCTTCATGATCATCTAGTTCCAACCCCCTGCCATGGGCAGGGACACCTCCCACTAGACCAGGTTGCTCAAAGCTCCACCCAACGTGGCCTTGAACACCTCCAGGGATGGAGCATCCACAGCTTCCCTGGGCAACCTGGGCCAGGCTCTCACCACCCTCAGAGGGAAGAACTTCTTCCTCATTTCTCATCTAAACCTCCGCTCTTCCAGTTTGAACCCGTCACCCTTCATCCGATCACTACAAGCCCTTGTGAAAAGTCCCTCCCCAGCTTTCCTGTTTTCTCCTTCAACGTAGCTTCTAAGCATTAATAGTCACCATCCCAGGGACTGCGATCTAACGGTGTGACTATACCGTGGTTGAAGTATGTTTGAGTTAGGAAAGGTTCTCAGGAGAACATTGTATGGGCTATTTACATAAAACCTCAGAACGGACAGGGAAAAAAGAGACTAAAGGAGTTTCTAGCTGTATAATAGCGTGTGATGGTGGTCAGCGGTGGATGCCTGCGTGGAGCAGGTTTGCCCTTCAGCTGAAAACGTCTGTGGTTTTATCTTCAAGGTAGTATTTTGGTGACTGGGGCGTATTACAGCAGAAATCCTTAAAGAATCTGGGAAAAGCTTTGCCGTAACATCTTTTGGAACTTGTTTTATGCCGCAACGCTCGGGTGAACTTCTTTGTGTAAACTGCTTTATATTTTAATGCAGTTATATCAACAGGTTTTATTTAAAATAGAGAGCTTGTTGCAGCAGGCGTCGACCGTGATGCAAATGTGAGTGAAGGGTATGCCAAAAACTGTGAGAAAGGTGAAGCAGAAGAGAGCAGGTGACCTCCAGAGAGCCCTTCCAACTTAGATGACTCTGTTCAGGGACATGAGGAAGCTCAGAACTGCATCCAGCTCATGGTTTGTGAAGTATTATCAGCCCAACTTTGATTTTTGGGCAGGAAGTTGCCAGGTAGTTTGACTCGGCTGCCCAAGCAGGTCATAGGAAGTTCCTCTTGCGCGTTTGGTTATGGGCTATGAACTGGAAGAAATGTTGAGTATAAACGCTTTGTGTCCTGTCTTTCCTGAAAAAGTTCTGTTGGGTAGCTCACGCTTGGCTCTCCCTAGTCAGGTAAGCTTTGGCATCTTAAAAAGGGAGGAGGCAGAGCCAAAGCAAAGGCTGGTATCAGCACAGCCGGCACAGGTTTTCTGAGCCATCTGCTCCACGTCTGAAACTTGGGCAGTTGTCAGTGCTGGAAGCAGGTATTGCTCCCTTTCTGCGGAGTTGTTAGTTCCTTCTGGGCTTCTGTTGCCATCATTAGTCAAATAAATATTGTGTCAGGTCTGTTTGTTTAACAGCTTTGAACTAGTTGTGTGAATGGAGTGCTGTCCTCCCGTGTGATAGGCAGGGTGCAGACCTGGGTCCTGTTTTGCTGTTGTCTGAGCTGAAAAATTCTGGTTTGGATTCAGCGGTGAAAAATCCTGAACTGGAACCAAGCAGGTAACGGTCAGACTGTCGAACGTGGTCCTCACATGCCAGTTCCTAGTGCCAACAGGTTGAGGGAAGCGACCTTGATGCATCCAGAATCCTCCATCCAGTTTTGTCCTCCCCAAGATGTCCATGTCAAGGACTTGGAGCGAGCTTGCTTGGCCCTCTGCCAGCATGGCTGGGAGCTGAAGCGTGTCCCTGAGGAGAGGCCGGCTTGGCCCAAAGCAGCGTCAGGGTGAGGAGATAGACCTGAGAGCAGCCCGGTGGTACCTGAACTTCTCGAGGAGATGGAGCCAGGCTTCTCACAACGATGCGTGGCAGAAGGACAAGCGACAACAACCTGAATTGAAACCTTGGAAGTAAATTGTCTGCTGTTGATGAACAGGCTGATCCTGCCAGGAGTCTGTAGCACCTCTAGCAACAGATGGCCCGTGTTGGCTTTTCTGGTTTTGGCCTTTTTTTAGTGGGCAGAATGACTGTAACTACAGGGAGATGTCTCTCGGCTGAATCCAAGGAGAAGCCAGGTGCAAAACCCATCTCGAACTCATCAGGCAGAATATTGAGAAGGTTTTACGTATTTAGTGAGAGTGAGATGAGAACTTGTACAGTTATGGGGAAATCAGGATAAAAGGGAAATAAGCAAATTTCTTCTTATGATGAATTTGCTTTTCTTAAGTATTTCTGATGTAGTAATTCAGGTAATCCCGTATCTATATGATGATCTAGTTAATATAGGCAATATTTGTATTTCCACTCTTCTGTAAGTTCTTTTTAAGCACACTTTCCCACTTTGATGCAATAATGTGTGTTTAAAAATGAACAGAGAAACCTCTTTTTTTCCTTGCGCATCTCTAACATTTGCAAAGCTAATACTTGCAAATATTTTTGGGAAGCTGCAGTGACACTTTCTATTTCAGGCTGGCTAAACCTGCGCCAGTCAAAGCTCGGGCGCTTCCTGGGAATTTCAGAGGTTAAGTCAGTAAACAAGCGAGATGAAAGCTTGTGTTTGTCTTTGGAAAACGCAACAGGGAAGCCTCATTAATACACTTTCCAAGGAGCCAAGGATCCACGGCGAGCTGTTAAAACTGGTCTTTCCGTGCATTTTTCCTGTACTTTCCGCAGGGATCGAATGGGGAGTGCGATGGTGGTTGGACATGTCCCGTCAGCATCCCGTGGCTTGTATTCCCCGTTCAACGGGGCGGCTCGGCTGCTCGCCGGAGCTCAGCCCGGTGCTTTCCTTGTGCCCGTTCCCCAGCAGAGAAGCGGAGATGAGCACAACCACCCGCTCCCCGGAGATGTCAAGCATCAGAGTGGAATTGAGGTGTTAGGCTGTTTTTCTTGTAGCTTTTCCTGGCTTACAAAGAGCTCGCAGGCAGCTTAGTAGGAATCTCTCATGGAAAAAAGGCAACCGGATAAAATAACATGGCTGCGGAGTTATAATAAAAGATTAGTTCAATTAGATTTTTTTTAATCGGTCTGTTTTGAATGCAGATACGTTGTTAATAGTCCGTTGTTGCCTTCCTGAAGTGTAGCTCTTTGCTTTCATATACAAAAGTCATAAAATTCCAACAACTTGCCCTACTCCATGTATGTTTGGTGCACTCAAAAAAAATGAGGCTGCACTAAATAAGACTTGAGGATTTTTATTTTTCCTTCCAGACCACATTTGTCCACGTCACGATACAGAGTCAGTAATATTTGCCGGTACTCCTGCCACGTCTCGACGTGGGGCTACAAAACGAGCTGAATTTACAATAACGAAGCTTCTGAGGTAGCTGTGCTGTCCCTGCGCCAGCGCGCAGCCCGGTGTCGCTGGTGCAAAGCCGTAACTCAGGTTTGCTGGGGAGCAGCTTGGTCCTAGGCTGATGTTCCCCGCCGGGAAGGGAGCCTGATGGGCGTTCAGACAGCGCCGTTCTCTGAGCCGTATTGATCTTGACCCAGCCACATTGTATAAAAGGCATTAAATGCTTCCAGCATCGATGTGCAGAGGCTGGGAAAATAAAAGCCCACCAACTGAAACTTGTAAAAGCGGTGCATTGTGGAGCTGACACAAATGGAGAGTTTTCTCTCCTGCTCAGAGGAAAAAAGGCCCTTGAAGGAGTTGTCAACTCGGCGACATGTGTCTGAGTTCCTGCTTAAATGTTCTGCTGGTGGGCACCGGGCTGTGGTGTAGCCGAGCGGTGTTTCTTCGCTTGTTCTCGGCCACGGTTAAAATACTATTCCTCTGTGACTAGTTATCCTCTTATTTTTTCATATCAGAGCTGATGCGGATATCAGCTTTCCATTTCTGCATCTGCAATACCTCTGTGTTTTTAACCAGCTCGGGATCCGCTAAGTAAGATCTAGCCTTAAATTCTTCAAGGGTCAGTTTTATTGCAGCTTAATTGAGCCATATAATGAACTCTGCCACAAACGTGGAATTTTATGGGATGGAAAAAACTCATGTAAATAGGGTTTTAAACCAACGTTCTTAAAAACATTGCGGTGTGTTTATAGTAGTGCTTGTTACGGGCATCTTTTCCTTCCTGCTGTTCTCTAGCATCCTGAAAGATCAATAAAACCCTCATCTATAAATTGCTAAGGTTATTAATTTTTATATCCTGTGGATCAATAGCGTGATGGGACAGAGGTTGCTTTACTAGTGTAGGAAACAGAGGAGTCAGGGAGGCTGCGCCATGAGCCCAGGGAATTAACTGGTTGTCTTCATCTTTCAGCAAGTGTCCCCTAAATTAGGGACCCTCCTAAAACGCGTATTTTTTGCTCCTTTATTCCCCGAGGCAGGAGGTTGCTGGTGGGTAACCCCACTTCTGGCTGCGGCGGTCCCTCGAGATGCTGAGCGCCTGGATTGAGGGTGGTTTTGCTGGGTGTTTGTTCTGCTCCGAGGTGCTCCCCAGCATTCGCTCTCGACTGCCGGGACAAGACACAGAGTGAAAAGGGTTCTTGTTGCTCTGAGCCGATGCAGCTGTTCTTCCATGTCCAGGTCCTCTTCGATAGTCCTTGCTTAATCTAACATTAAAGGTTTTTGTTAAGAATTGTCTTCCTCTTTTACGACGCGTGACAGAGGTCTGTCTTCAGCGAGACACTGGAAATGATGTTCAGCAACGTTCAGTTGGGCTCTCGCTCACATCTTTTTGAATTTTCAACCTGCTTTTCACTTTGAAGCTTCTAGAAAGCAGATTTCTTCCTTTTCTCCCGTCATCCCCCGGGAGCAGTGAGCTGAGGAGGTGGGCAGCAG
>JAVSBS010018069.1:72808-100869 GCA_033124195.1 Coracias cyanogaster | reverse complement strand
ACGGCAAAACCAAACAACAAACCCATGAAAAAGACCCAAGCAGTTGAAGGACGTTATGGGACGGCCTTTCCTTCTGTATAAAGGTCTCCTTCCTATTTGTACTTTTTTTCCTGAAAACACAAACTTCATTGTTATTCTGTGAGTTAATGAAACAACAATGTCCACAGCTTGGAAACCCCTCCAGGGATGGGGACTCCACCACGGCCCTGCCCAGCCTGGCACAGCCCTTGCCAGCGAGAAATTGTTCCTCATGGCCAACCTCAACCTCCCCTGGTGCAACTTGAGGCCTTTTCCTCTTGTCCCGTGGCTTGTTCCTTGGGAGAAGAGCCTGACCCTGTGATGTGTTGTACGTGTATCCCACTCCTAGTCCCTCTGTGGAGTTGGTCAGAGTATGGGTGAGGAACCTTCATGTTGGCTTTCAAAACAAAGACCCCCGTTTTCTCTCAACCCAACATTATGCCGACTTGGACAGCTATTATTCCCTGGAAGAATTTGTTGTCTTTCTCTTTCCTACAGATGATTACATTAAGACGAGTCGAAGCGGTATTGGCACATAATCTTTCTGCTTGACCAAATACACCAGAAATCGAGTAATTAAAATTCACTTCTTAGTGCAAAGTAGATTTTAATTATACAACTCTTCGGGGAATACTTAAAATGGAGAAGTAATCACATTTATCCTGAGCTCGAATGGACGTGAAAAAAGTGGTTTATGGCACTTGCAAGGTGTGTTAAGCTCGGAATTGGAGACTTTTTCTTTTTGTGGGCTGAATTCTTCTTAATGTTTCTTCACCTTTGTTACGCACAACGCCCTCCCGCCCTGCTGTGGCACAGCACCGTGCCATGGGAGGCCGCGCTACGAGCCTTTGAGAGTACGTATCGCGTGTTATAAACGTGGCGCTCGAGTACGTACGTCGGTTGGCGTGAGTTTGAGGAGGAGGGCTTCTGTCTGCAGTGGATTGCTCCGGAGAATTAACCCTGTCGATTGCTGTACGAGCTGCCAAAGGTGTTTTAGGGCCGAAAACCTCCTGACAGCAAAAAATCCTGTCACGTAGACCAAGCTGGTTCTGCCACGTTCAGGGAGAACGTTCTGCGAGTGGCGGTAGCTCTTGTGCTCATCACAATAGTTTACAAGGAGGATGCGTTATATGCTGAAAAATCCGTGGAAGGCTAACCCCCCCGTTGTGCTTGGTTTGTGTTTTCCAGGATCCCTTGTGAGTACCTTCACTCCTTTTTACTTCCTGGTGGAGCCGACGGACGTTCTGGCCGTTCGCGGAGCTCCCGTCGTAATGAACTGCTCGGCTTATTGTGAAACGGCGCCAAAAATTGAGTGGAAAAAAGATGGGACTTTTCTAAACTTGGTGTCGGATGACCGTCGCCAGTTGCTCCCGGACGGATCTTTATTAATCACCAGCGTGGTGCATTCCAAGCATAATAAACCCGATGAAGGATATTATCAGTGCGTGGCGACTGTGGAGAGCCTGGGGACCATTGTCAGCAGAACGGCGAAGCTCACCGTAGCAGGTAAATCTGGTTTTTTTGTTGTTGTTGTGAAGTATAACAAGGTGGTGAGGTGTGCTCTGAGAAAGGAAGCGATAGTTGGAGCCGTTATCAGTGAAGCTGGCTCTGCTGCTCTGATTCTCGGAGCTGTCGTATATTCTCTCCATCTGAGCAGCTTAATGTGTGGGTATTTCTCAGGAAATGCTGAAGATCAGGTTAACCCCAATGAATGGTTTTGAAAAAAAGACAAGTCAGGTACGTGCGATCGCAATGAAGATTTACCACAACTTAGGAGTGGAAAAAAAGAGCAGGATTCTGCTTTCTTTATGTATAAACACCCGTAAAAATAACTTTCTCTGCCTGGTATATGTTGTGATTTATGTGTCACGGAACACTTGGGAAGCTCCTGCGAGCTGGTGGTTTGCGCGGTCCCTGAAGGATGGGAAGACTGGCAGAAGAAGGAGGAGTGCTGAGGTTTTTTTTTCTTCTGTTTCTTGAGAATCGGGTGTGAACAAGGACGGTTGAGAAGTAACAACCAACCAGATGCTTCAAACTTCCCTGACAGACGTTAAGAAACCCCAGCTTTGGTGTTTGGAGTGACCTTTAGATATGGCTTGGGGCAATAGCTTATATTTAGGGGGAAGAACGCTGTGAGGAAGGGAAGTTTGCATGTAAAAATAAAGAAAAGTAAGGCAGTGGAACAAGGGAAAAAGCCTATGAAGCAATTTCCTTTGGTTTCTCTAATGATATTTGCCAGCCCTTTTTCAAACAGTTTGGTTTTTTTTTTCATTGCTTAATAAATGTCTCGAGGTAATGAATTGTTCCTGACTAGTGCTCCAGCATCTCCCAGCGCCGCTGCTTGCTGTCATTTATATTCCGGTGTTGTTTCGGTGAAGCTAGCTCGTAGCGTTGTGGTGAAACATCAGGCATGTCGGAAATAGAAAAAAATAAAATAAAAATGGGGGTTTTAGACCTTAAAGGAATGACTTTCAGAGTCTCCCGATGAGAAATACACTTTGGAGTTTCTTGGCAATGAGGACAATAAAAGCAGTTCTCCCACACTTATCTCAGGCAATTACCACCTTCTTCTCTTGCCGCGGTCGTGATTAATTCGGCTGCTTTCCACATGAGCTCACTCAGCGCCGGAGCATTCCGGTCTATATGATCATTAGGTAAGGTTAATGGGGTTAAAAATGGAGGTAATACCAAAATTTCCACTTCAGTTTTCCTGTGTCGCTGTAGAAGATTTTTAATTGATAGTGTTTGAAATGCTGGAATTTTAAAGAGCCTTTTAGTATTTAAAAAAAAGAGAAAACAACAACAACCCAATGCAGTTCTGGTGAATTGGGTTCTCAGAAGATCTTTGCTAGAAAACAGAACAAATAGAGTCGAGCCTCGTAGTTGCCTCTTTCTCCCCGTTTAGTCTAATGACGGTATTAGAAGATAATTGATAGAGTCCGTGCAATAAAAACATTATAATTTGTGTTCAGCAGTAGAGGAAAGGCTCTGGCTGCACCCTGAGCAGTTGGAAACCTGCGATTTGCTGCTGATGCAAAAGATTTGACAAATGTAGGTGCGTGAAAACCTATTTACTACCTCGGGGAAGAGACTACGCAGAGTTTACTCCTTCGGCTGGGGGGAAGAGTAGCTGTGCTTGCTGACGGCTTTGGAATGAAAGATGAAATATTTAAGTTCTGGTTGAGTAAGTTGCTTGTATTGAATCTTTCAGTTTCACCGGTGGGTTTTAATATTTCTTCCCCTCCTCATTGTTTTAATTGGAAGCTTTCAGGCCGTGGTGAGTGTGGGGCTAGTTAGCGTAGTAAAGTCTCTCCTCGGCCTTAAGATAACAGCGGGAGGCAGCTAATTCCCTTCTTAATTGAGCAGGGGTGTGTTGAATTCGTACGGTGCGTGCATGTCGTACTGTGGTGCACCTCCTCTCCTTAAAAGAGAATATTATGTAGCATAGCTTGCATCTTATAACTGCTTTTTATTCCTTGAACAACTTCACTGCCTGCAGATGACCACATCTGGGGAGTTAAGTAGGCTAGGGCAAGGAAAACCCGGTAAAAATAGGAATAAAACCAGGTTGTGAGTTTTCAGGCTGATAACCGCCCAGGTTTTGCTACCAGCTGATGGGTAGCGCTGAGCAACCTACCTTCAGGGAGTCCTGCACAAAGACACTGGCCCGTCCTTGCCTTCTTCCATCCAGTTTCTTCCTTTTAAAATCACAAATCGGGCGTTATGATCAAGTATTACATGGTGAAGACCACGTTAAATCAGCACGATGAAGCCTGTAGCTTGAAATTGGGCGCTACTGCACTATGGTAGCTACTCACTGTTCTACCAGGCTTCTAATGGTAAATATTTGGGTTTTTTGAAACTTCAAACAAGAAATACATTAGTTTTCTTTAACGATCAGTAGTTCCATGACGCATGGATCTCTCCTTCCCTTTTAAGTGTGCCTTCCACGTTTTGGTTCTTTCGAGCACATGAAGTTTGAGATCATGGAATGTGAGGGGTTGGAAGGGACCTCTGGAGATCATTGAGTCCAACCCCCTGCCAAGCAAGATTGTCGTTGCCAGTCTTTCTTCTCTTCCTCTTGCTATGCAGACTTAAGCGTGTTACCGCGCTCTGAACTGGATTGGTGAAATAGGTTGTTTCTTTGTAAAAGCACTTCCTTTTTTTGAAACCAGAAGGACCCCACCAGCATCAGGGTGGTCGTACGGTCCGTATAACGTACAGGTTTTTGCCGGTATTGTGATGGATTTGAAGGAGGGAAAGTCAAAGGACTGCCTAATTTATGTAAAGCCACAACACTTTTTAATCAGTGCCTCGCTACAGTATGTTTTTTTAATTGGCTTTTGAAGTGCAAATCTGTCTTTGATACTGAAGTGCCGGTTAGATCTGAAGAAGGGCGAAGGGTTGGACTAGCTCATGCCAAAGAGGGAGTTAAAGAAAGATGCCCAAAATCTGGGCGAGCTGTGTCTGTAATTCATCTTGGAAAAATACATTTGTATGTAAAATAGTTCAAAATATTCCCGAGATGATCTTTTTTTTACCAGTCACTATTTCCTTAGGTAAAGCTCTTATTGGGAGAACAGCTATGCGAAGAGGTCTGTGACAGCAGCGCTGACTTTCTTCGTATGGATTGATCAGTTCTCTGCATCCATTTAAAGATTGTTCACTAAATTAGTTCACCTCTTGTCTTTTTCCCCCAAGTGAATCTCTCTGTTTTTCCTTCTCTCATTCCATTTATCTTTATATTCGATAATCCTCGCCGTTGAGCGTGGTACGTCGTGTGCTTGGTCGGGATGCAGCAGCTGTATCGCTGCCGTGATACTAACTTCAGGTGTGTCTGAGCTTCAGTAGTTCAAAAAGCACTCGGTGATGACACCTGAACTTTTTTTCTAGTCCTGCAGCCACGTTATACGGTCTCAAGAAGCTCTCCTTGCTTTGCCTGTTTCTCAATGGGCTAATAAAGAATTTCTCTTCAATACATTGGGAGTATTACTCCTTGTAATGTACCGAGATGCCATCAATGAGTACGCCGAGAGAAGACCAAGCAGGAATAAGTAATTCCTCATCCATAGGCTGATTTGCATGGGTAGTTGTGGCCAAGGAACGATTATTCAGGACCTTCCCTGAGCATGGCTTGAGAGGAGAGAGGAGGACCCGGGTGGATGTGTTCTTGCAGTTGATGCTACATCTCTGCAAGGCACGTCATCAGAGGGACGTTGTGTGTGGGGGGGAATTTCTGGTGTGTTATTTAATACCAAAATCACTTCTTTGTGTTTAAACGATGGCGAGTAGTTAAGGCTTTTGCTCAAACACGGACTGCCCAGGGGGGTGGTGGAGTCCCCATCCCTGGAGGTGTTTAAGGAAAGGTTGGACTTGGTGCCATGGTCTGGCTGATGTCGTGGTGTTGGGTCATAAGCTGGACTTGGCCTCGATAATTCTGGGATTAATCAAGGTTGAAATTTTCTTCCTTTTTGCCGTGGCTCCCCTGAAAGCAGCCAGCGCGTGCGGTGCTGGAATCTCCCTGCTTTGGCCAAGTTTGCTGGACTTGGAAGATTGCAGCGTCTTTTTTTCTTCCTGGCTTGTGTGTGTCTGTGCCATCCCCGAAGGACAAGAGAAGCTTGGCTCGGTGGCTGAGCGCAACAACTGTGTGCAGAAACCAGCTCCTTGCAGATGCGGTTGCGTTAGAAATAACAGTATTGACCCAATATTAAACATTTCCTTTAGGAGCACGGCAGGGAAAAAACCTTGATCGGATCATCTTGAATATAGAACTTCCTGTACCTTGGAACTGGAAGAAAACTCAGAACGTAGATAGTTCAGTGAAGGGTACTTAAGAGCACTTATCCAGTAAAAGTAAGTGATGTGGGTGATAAATTTTCCTTGCAAAAATAAATTTTCGATGAAAAAAGCAGCTGCTTGTTTCAGAAATTGGCTTGGATCAAAATGCGTTTCTTGTCACTGACAGGTAAATGGGAAAGCTGCCGTTTGTACAGCTGCTGTCAGCTGTTACTAGAAACAGACATTTCAGATAATAAATGTTCAACTTTATATGTCATTCTAAACTCTTACAGTTCACTTTTGTCCAGTTAAAGTAGGAAAAAATCGTGTGTGAGCCCTTGGACTGATCTCTGCTAGTACTGGGACTGAAAGCAAAGGTCCATGTTCAGAACGACGACAAATATTTTGAATGGAATGTTGGGGAAAATGAATTTATAGACATTGTTGTGGTTTAGTTTGTCATTTTTTGGAGTAGTAACAGCATAAATGAGGGAGATGGGAACCAAAGTGCTGGAAGTCACTTGTGCTGCTGAGTGCTCCACTTTTTGGATGTGCAGCCTGAAAAGGTTGGCTGTTCTTTCTTCCTTTTCCCCAAAACCCCAAACGTGCCAAAAAAGAGACGATGTCGTAGTCTGGTACCTCTGATAGGGTGTTGGAGAGCTAAGGCACTGTTTTGCCTCCAGCCTTGGGCTGAAGGGAATTCTTTTGCGGGAGCGTGGCAGGAGAGGACTTGGAATTGCTCGTGCCTGAAACAGTCCTAACCAGTTAAAGCTCTTTGCAGAATACATTCAAATCTCAACCTTTGGCTTTGAAAATAAGCAAGGCAATAGCGTTAATCTCTAGAGAAACAGGAATTCCGTCCAAGGGAGCTTCAGCACCAAAGTTCTCCAGTCACTTGAGCTTCTGGGAGATCTGTTGATGGGTGGTTCTAGACGGTGGTCAGAAGTGGGAAGTGAGAGCATATTGCTGATGCCTCAGTGCCCCTGAACAAGAAGGCTGGGTGAACCTTGTTTAGATTAGCTTTTTCCGTTGTTAATATTTCCAATCAAATACGTGGTTTTCCTTATTCATGCTGTGTGTGTCAACACCAGCAAATCCCTGTTGTAATGTTTGATGAGCTCTCGCGTTGATGGCTCGCGAAATCCAGAGCTCTCAGCCAAGCGATAGCTACGTGGGCAGCCTGTGTTCTTGACTGGCTCCTGGTTCTGGGGTGGGATGCCACAAGATGCTTCAGCAGTGCTTAGTGTAAAAGGGGAGGGTCTCCACACGGTCACTGTTCAGCTTTTGGATCAACAGAATATTGCCTTTGGAAAAGGAGAAGAATTTGTACTATCAGACCTACCCAACTGAAAAATGACCCAGGAGCAGCAAGGGTAAGAAGTCTCGTGGCAGAAGCGTGTGTATCATTAATTCTTTGTCAGAATAGAGATTCGAGAGGAAGCTTAGTGACACTGAGAAGGAAACAAAAAGGAGGGAAATTGGTTTTAATAAGGAAAAATTAAGCTCTGAAACTTGCTATGGGTGATTTTGGTGAGGTTAGTTGTTGGTAACATCCTTAAAAGCGTAATAATAACATTCTTAAAAACATGTCTCAACACCTATGTAAGTAGGCTACAAATGTTTAAAACGATTTAAAACCCCAGCAACTCCTTACCTGCATATATAAACCCCTGATTTTGGGGGGATCATGGGGAAATGCCTCTAGATCATTCTCAGGTTTCTGCAGAGGTGTTGCTCTTCCTTCGCTCCTGGCTCCTGAAGTCACGTTCCTGGATGAGCTGCGCTTTGGTGACTTCTTCAATTGGACACGTCAAAAAGAAAGCCAAGAAAGGCTTCGTTATGGAGAGACCCCGGAAAAACGGATAGGATGAGCTTCATTGCTGTCAAGTGGCCACCAGGCAAGGGTCAGTGGTGTGAAGATCCACAGCTTGGCTGGTTTCTCCACATCCCTCTGAGGGACCTATAGTTTTGGGGAATCATTTCCTAGCCTTGAGTGTTTCTCTTCCTCGCATCCTCGGTATCTTCAGGCATCATCTTGTTCAGCTAGATGTTTGTGTCTGTAGAAGTTCCTTCTCCATCCTATGTGTCCTGCTTCGTCAGTCTTCAGCTACTCTTTGTGAGGTTTTTCTTTGCTCTTCATGGCTTGGGAGTATTTCTCCATGAACTTGTTTAGGTTGTTTCCCATCTCTAAATGGCTGTTGTCAGGTACCAGCTGTCTTTGTCACTGTCTATAGACCTGCCTGCAAAAGTTGTTCTGATCTTTCCTTTCTTCCAGTTTCTTGATAAATTTAGCATGACAGTCCTCCCTGTGCATTAATCTTCTTTTGAATAGCTTGTTCACATGAGCTTTCGTAATTGATAGCCTCGCCTGGATCTGAAATTATTTAACCTGTCAGGCTCTTTTCTTTCACCAGGATACTCGGATCTTATTCTTCTTTTGTTATGGCTATTGATTTTGTTTTAGAAAGAGTAATTGTGAGCCTGTACTTTTTTTTTTTTCTTTTAGACAGTCTTTTGATCAAGACCTGAGGTTTCTTAAATGATGAGGCAATCTCCATGCCTTACCTTAAGGTCTTCTCTTAAAGTCCCACAGCGTCCTCTCTGTTAGAACAATCTTCAAGAGTACCAAATAAATTATTCTGTACTTTGCACGCCCTCGGTTCATTTTTCTGTGGTATTAGAAATGTCTGGTGCCCGTGTTTCTCAGTGCCTGTACAGATCAAATTCATCGCGGCTGCAGCAGCTTTTCCTGCTGCCTGGAGCTCTGCTATTGCTGCTGGAGCTTTTCAGTTCTCTGCCCTTCCATTCCAAGCCCTGTCTCTGATTTTAATGGTACTGTGATGTCACCTGCTCCATTAGCAGAACTATTTTTCTCTGTATTCCTCTGCTGTTTCTTGCAGCACTTCTGAGCCCAACCTTCTGCTGTGCCGTGGGCCGACATCGTCCACCTCACCTCCCGGCAACTCTCTTGTGGTTTCTGCTTGTCATCCATGACCTCTGTAGTTTTGACGATCTTCACTGAATCACTTTTCTCGTTTGCATTTAATTCCTGAAATGATTTATCGATCTCTTCTTAATATCACCTGACTAGAATTTGGATTTGGTTGTTTAACCTTGGTTATAGTGTTGTCCTCATTTTTCAGCACCTTCAATACCTTATCAGAGATCAGTTCTTCATTTTAGAGCCCTTTTGTTTCCTCCAAAGGGTTTCTGAGCTGCTTTCATCAAGGAAGGCTGGATTAACTGCTTGCTTAGCTTTTCTTCTTTCTATGTTATTTGCTTTCTTTTTAAGCATAGCTGAACTTTATTACACGAGGGTTTTCCATAACTGCTTCCTTCTTCACTTGACAGCTACACATACTCAGTTATCTTCATCACAAGTTCTCCCAGGACACGTTCAGCGCTTGCTGAGCAACTGTCTTTCATTTTGAAGTTCCCAGGCACTGGGCGTTCATCCCTTCATCCTTCATTCATCCCAGTCCATCTTATTCACGGGATTCCTTTACTGCTTCTCCTGGAACTGCAGCTGGTCAGGCCGTGACCCTGGGTCACCACTACAGACCTGGAGTGGCACAGAGCATATGCTCTGCTCTTCCTTTTTTTTTTTCCCAGTTAGGAGCCCACAGCCCAATTTGATGCTATCTCAGGATGCACACCATGTCTGCTCTTTATTTTATGGGCTGGTTTAGTACTTTTCTATTCTGGGACTTCCGTCACAGGTAGTGTTTGGTAAAAGGGCACCATCAAGTGTTTTTTCTAGATGTTTGTCTTGTCTCTTCCTCAGTATTGTGCTGTCAGTCACGAGTCTAGTGGGTTCACCAGGATTATCTTAGCGACTTCTGTCTCCTTTCTTTTCATCAAGCTTTTGCGAGAGAAGCTCACGTGGGATTATTGTGTCCTGGTTTGGGTGTGAAGAGTGGTTCAAGGCTAAGCAAAGCTTCTTAAGAAGTCACGATCTCTCTGTACATTAGTTTCCATTGATGGACTGACCTCAACAGGTACTTGTGAGCTTTCTGTGTCCTAGGTCAAAATCAGAATTCATCTGCGATACTCTTCTCTGACCTGATCCCATCCATTTGTGAGGCTTTTCTGACATCTCAGCTTGGGCTTTCAGGATATTAGACTCTGCAAAGTCTACCACTGCTACAACTATAGACATGCTTTCTGTTGAAAACCAATTCTGAGAGAAATACCAGGTCCATTTTAGAATATTCCCATGCGTTTTACTAGTCCAGACACCCTCTTACATTTTTATATATGCGGTTTCTTTCATTTGTTTTTAGTTTGTGGTTCCGCAGCAAAGCTCAGTCTGAGAGGATGGTGGCAACCTCAAATTCAGGTAATCTAACCCTCTGTACGAATTCCTTGTTCGTATTGAACATTCCACATACTTCCTCCTTCGGTTTAGCCAACGAGGACACGTGGTAGGTTTTCCTCTCTTCATATTAGAATCCTTCTCAGAATACTCTTGTCTCCTGCCCAGACTGTAGGCCACGTTCTCTCCTGTCTAGGGGGGGGGAAATTATGTGCTAGTTGGTGTTTCTCCTTTGTAGAAAGGACTGGAAGCGTCTGGACTTCTCTTCTCCAGGACCGTTTTGTAATTAAGAAGTCTAATCCATTCGCTAGTGAGATTCATGAAATATGTCTTATTAACACAATTGTCTTTTAAAACATGTTTCACACCTCTGCCGCTCAGACAAATGATGCTGAATAATGTTGGAGCAAAGGAAACGAAAAGGAGCCGCGATAATTTAATGAAGTGTCCACAGATGGCCGGACTTATTAATTTTTTAACAGGGTTCGGGTGAGAAACTGATGCGCTAACAAAATAGGCGGCATCGCGAAGATCCGCTGCTTCGCGGAAGGGTGACAGATGTTGTCGGCTTTTACCAAGAGGGTATCGTGTTCCTACCCCTTTACCTACTCGCAGCGCTCCAACCTTCACGCTTCCCAAGAGGCTGTTTCAATAAAGCAGCAATAGGTTGGTCCTAAGTTCACATTCGATTAGGCGAACACGAATTGGGGGGGAAATAAAGGAAGTGTCTTAAAATTATCGGCGGCTTGTGTAGTTACTCGCGCTCTCTTTGTGTTTGGACGGAGCAGTTTGACGCCGAGGGGCTGTAAGGCAAAGCTGAAGAGTGCCAGCCTTTGTAGATGATGGGCTGAAGTTAGTTTAGGCTTTGGTGAGTTGTCAGGAGCTGGCGGGACCATCACACACAGCAAGAGGAGATTTCCGGAGCTGGCTTGCGGGACCTAACAGGGTTGGAAACACTGTCAGCTACTCCCGTGTTTTGTTTTTTTTCTGTACTGCAATAGGAATCATCAGGAAAAACCAGGGAAGACGTTCACTGAGCACGTTAGGATAGCACAAAAAAGCCTCCAACCAGCTTTGGGAAACAGTTGCTTGCGTCAACACGTCATTTATGTGTGTGTTTAGTGCTGTTTAATACTCCCACAAAGGATTATGTTGAATTCCCGTCCGTGGAGTAGCAATAGAGGAGACTCAGGCACATGGCAAAATGCTCCTGAGGACTCATCCAAAGGCTCGTGACCATGCAGCCAACGCTGCCGTAGGCTGGGAAAAAACAAGTTCCTTTGTGGCCTTCTGCTGCCCTAGAGACGGGCAAGTTATTCTCTTATTTTTCTCTTGCAGCCTTGATTTGGCAAGACGGATGCCAGAAGGTTGGTAGGATTCTAAAGGGGATTAAATGAGTCTGGCAATAGCAACCGCCTTAAATGAAATCGGGCGTTTAAATGTGGTATTGAAAGCAAATGTTTACTCTGAAGTTGGTTAGAACATGGTCCTATGAGTGAGTTATTCAGTACTTGTTGATTATGGAAGTCTTTCTTCTTCCAGCCCTCTTGCAAATGATGGACATTGGCCGTGGTCGCAGAGAGGCTGCTGAAGGAGATCAGCATCTGGCTCAGCGCAGGGAATTCCTCCTCTCCTGGAAGTATGGGAGATGAAATACTGGCCCCATTGACGGCAGCCAGAATTTTCACCATCTGTGTTTTCCAGGAGCATGGGAATTATGGCTCTTGTAGGCACATCTTTTTCAGAAGTCGAGACAATGGGCCACAAATCTCAGTCGTGCTTAGACGGGGAATGCCGGCTGAAGGGGACACATTTGCATTAAGTAGATTGTTCATTCGCATTCCTACCGTCGCTCTGGTCTTTTGTCTCTACCCTCCCCTCATCAAAAGGGAGGAGGAGAAAATGGGGACAGATTTGATTTACCCTCCTTCTCCCAATTTGCATTGTCCCGGCAGAAAATCTGATGTTGTGGCGCATCTAATTCCTATTGTATGCGTGTGAAACTCACACCGTTGCTTAGAAGTTCTCCTATCAGTGTTTAGAGAGCATTCCAAGTGGAAAATCATCCTTCCTAAATTGAGTTTATTAACCTGCGTTCCTGCGAGGTCAGTAGTATTTTCCTTCGGTGTCCTCAAATCGATAGGTAATGTATGTGCGCTGCCACGGAGTGATTAATGTACGTAGCAACCTGAAAAAATAGTCTTTAATATCAGAACCCCAAAGTATCATTTATTATTCCATGAATTTAGCAGAAGATGGGGTGATATCTTCAACAGAATGCCTTACGACTTTAACAAGCCGGGGAAATGCAGGTTTACAAGTCGATCAATGGATATTTTGAAGAGGAAAAGAGCAGCTCCGTATCAGAAAGACCCCAGAGTGGTTGATGAAAGGACGTTTTCTAGTAATATGCTGCTGCAGGAGGTGTGCCAGCGCTCGGAGACCTGATTATGAACAGGTCTCAGAATTACTAGTAATTAAGGCTTCTATTGAGAGAGCCTTTTGGAAGGCATCATTAACGTTTTGTGGTTGTCTGTTGGCTCCAGCAAAAGGGGCCTCCTCCACAACGGAGGCTTTTGAGCGGTGCAAATTGCCAATAATCGTGGAATAACAGAAAATTACTCTTTGGGACAAAATTACAGCCTAGGTTTAAATACGTGTTTTAAAAGCCCACATGACTCTGATCAAATAAAGGTTTTAGTGGTGTTTAAGGTGACCTGGAAAATGAACTAGAATTTCATTGCCAGTGAATAATGACACCATCTTGAATCGAGGTGATGTAACCTTACTGGAGCACCCACACCCAGCAGAAGATACGACGCCTGTCTTGGTCAGAAAGTGAATAGTCCTAGAGAAGGACTTAAGTGAAAGCTTAGTTGAGCTTTGTGTTAGCAATTACAGGGCTTTAGTCCTCCAACAACACTCTCAGTTGCGCTCCGAGGGATGTCTCGGGGTGCTGCGGGATGGTGGGAACACCGCAACACAGCCTTTTGATCGGCCATCCCGCTAGAAACTGTAAAAGGTCAAAATGGTTGGAAATTAAATGAGAATATTGAGATTGATAAGAATCGGAGGTAATTAAGAAAATTTAATGGGCTCTACTGAGAGGGAGGTTTTCGGAATGGAAAGATCCCTCAGGGACGGGAGTTTAGAAAGATGATGTTTAATGACCTCATCCGTCATTTCGCTATTAGAACAAAGTATTTACCTACAGAATTAGCAAGTGTGGCAAATTTGGGAGACCTTGTGAGTCTTACTGTGGCCTCGGTGGTCTTACAGGAAGAATTAAACAACACTCTAGACCGAATAACGATGAGACTTGGTAGCACAGCGTGCGAAGTCAAGCCGATAGAGCGATATTCTGGGTTTTGTGCTAAGCTGGGCCAGAGGAACCGGTGATTTATGAGAGAAGAGGTGGCTCGGTGGTGGTTTATAGGATTGACTGTAACCTGCCGGTGTTCAGAGGGCTAAAGAGGTTGTTAAGTCTTTTGGGAAGGTCTTTTCCATAGACACCGAGAAGCGATTTTCTTAGGTTTGTGAGGGTGATTGTGATCTTAAATTACAACAGGCACATCAAGAGGAAGAGGCATTGGATATGCTGAAGCAAATGATCTTCTGACTGGAGTTAAGGAGGAAGGTCTTCACTGTGAAGACAGTGAGGTGGTAGAACAAGTTGCCCAAGAGGTTGTGCCGTCTCCATCCATGGGGATTTTCGAGATCTGACTGGCCAAAGCCCTGAGTAACTTGCGCTGACCTTGTAGCTGACTCTGCCCTGACTGGGTCCCTTCCTACGCTGGGATTCTGAGCCTTTACAGATGGACACAATGGGTGGGGGAATGAGGAAAGGAAGCTGGAGGTTGTAGAGGAAAGGAGGGTGAAGGTTGTAGAGGAAAGGAAGCTAAAGATTGTAGGTTCATTAAGCAGGAGGAAGGTTGAAAGAAGCTATGATTTTTATTCCAATGAATACCTTAGAGGGAAGGAGGGAGGAATGGATAAATATCAAAGAACGAGTATCAAATATGCAAAATAATAGCAAAACAAGGCCAAGATCAAAGGACTAGACGTGGTTTGTAAATACACACTAGGAAGAAAAACCGAGAAACTTTATTCTCAGTGGGATTAAGCTGTGGAAGGAGCCTCCAGATAGAGCTCCAGGAGGAGGGAGAGCGTATAATGGTTGAAGATGGGACCTGTACAAGGTTATGGAAGGAATTACTTGACGAAAGAGAAGCGAGTTGTGTGTTAGAAATGTCATGTGTGGAATTCACGCCGCTGCCTCTCTTCTACATTAACATGGTTGGTTTCTCACATCGTGGCACATGATAGTTTGTGGATTTTGGTCTTTTACTATAGGTCTTATGTTTAATGTAGGATGTGAAGCTGGTGTTTTGTGGGTTTGCTCAAATAAATCTCTTCCGTGGTTGGCTTTGCAGAGCACCAGAGTTGGTGCCGTTGGCCTCGGACTCATTTTTCTATGGGAGAAATGGATATGATAGTTTTATGAAAAGGGTATATTAAAATTTGTGCAATGAACAATTCTACAGCCCAAGTAAAGAAGTTTTTCATTCAAGTCAGAAAAATCGGAACATGAGACATCAGATACTGCTTCTTGCTGCTTCTCCAGAGATTTCTGAAAGAGATTGGAGAGCAAAGATCCAGACGGTTTAAAAGACAAATAAGAAACTAGTGGGATTTTCTGGGAAGTGAACAGGGATTCAAGTTGGAAATGATAGGAGGTATTATCTAACTGAAGAACTGCGTGTTGCAGGTTCTTAGAGAGTAGAATATAGCGAATCTGGGCCGAGACAACTACAGGTATGTCCCTCATATGGGAAGTTGGGCAAAATGCTTGTGGTAGGTTGGCCTTGGCCAGCTGCTGGCTGCCCACCCAGATCCTCTCACGCTCTGTTCCTCAGCAGGATGGAGGGGGAGAAAATAAGGTTAAAATGTTTGTGGGTCAAGCCTCGGAAATCTCTTGCTGGTTATTGTTATGGGCAAAACAACCTTTGCTTGGGGAAAATTTTTACTCCAGAACATTGTTACTCCGGAGGTGACCCGTTGGTTGGGCAGCGCTGCCGGGTTGGAGTGCCTTTGTGTTACGCTGTGGAGAGCAGAGGTTACTTGCATATCTCTTCCATTTTTGAGGACTCCAAAGACATCTGTTTTGTTGTCGATGTTTGCTTGTTTCCAAAACGACGTATTGTTTTTAAATCAGTGATTTGATCATTTATTTGCCTTTGCACCAGCTATATTTAACACTGTGCTATCAAACATTAAACATCTGGAGCGCCGTTGAATTTTTTTTTAAAACAACACTCATCAGTCTTCACTTGGACTTCAAAGCTTTGGTGTCTTCTTCAGAATACCTTGAATTCATGACGTCTTAAACTTCTCTATTTCCATTTGCAGGCCTTCCCAGGTTCACCAGTCAGCCGGAATCATCCTCGGTCTACAGAGGAAACAGCGCGATCCTGAACTGTGAGGTGAACGTTGACCTCGCGCCGTTCGTGAGGTGGGAGCAGGATCGCCAGCCGGTCTTTCTGGATGACCGCGTGTTTAAATTACCCAGCGGGGCTCTGATTATCAGCAACGCCACGGACACGGATGGAGGCCTCTATCGCTGCGTCATTGAAAGCGGTGGGACCCTCAAATACAGCGACGAGGCAGAGCTCAAAATTCTTCCAGGTATTGATCTATTGAAGAAGTTCCCATTTGGGAAGTCACCAGACCCCGAAAAGGGGGATGACTTTTTATTCGGGAAGGTTTAGCTGTGCCCGTTGTGCTGAAATGTTTAGATTCTTTTGTTTCATAAGAACCCAAGTCCAGTCCTGATGTCAACAGATTCCCCATTTGGTGCGTCCCGTTTTGAATGACACCGTGGCACAGAGCTGTGTGTCTCCAGATGTCCTAACACAAAAGGCTGAAAATCCACCAAGGACAAGTCAGGAGTGTGAGTCGCGCGTTCCCAAACCAGGGCAAGCCGAGCTGTGTTTTGTGGGGGTTTTCCTAATCACTTCCAGAACTTTGAGTTAGTCTTTGTGTTGGAATTCGGATTCAGCTTTCACTGCTTGGAGAATTTCCAGAGGGTTGCTGAATTTCCATCTCGGGAGGCTTTCAGGGCTAGGCTGGGCAGTGTCGTGGTTGGCCTGACCTAGTGTGGGCAACAGGTGGACTTCGGGCAGGTGGTGGCATCTTCAGAGGCCCCTGTCAATAAATGCTTCTGTTTCTTATATCACTTTTCTATTTAAAATGTGAAAATATACTTTTAAATCCCTGAGTCTTACCGTTGGAGCTCTTTTAAATTGAGGCGTTTGCTAGGCTTTGGAAATGAATCACACTTCAAGTAGGAATTTGTTCCGTTAAGTTCTTGAGATGTTTCTGAGAAGAAAACCTTATCTTCCCTTCAACTGAGGATGTCATTTTAGAAGAACAGCACTTCTGGAAAAGACGCTTAATTGAATTATTTTAGTTTTGCCTTCATGCTTCTACAGCTCCCCAAATGAACACTTAAGACTCTTCTGATTTTTGAGAGTTGAAGATTTCCTGATAAACTTCCATTTTGTGTCGATCTTTTGAATTCTTTTGGCTCCAGATATAGTTTCCTCGCTTTTGTAATGTTTCTGCTGAAGGTGATTAAAGATAACTCTTATTAGGGGGTACAGATAACCCTGGTTCCTTGCTTGGTTGTGAGTCTGAAAGTGCTGATAGCAAAGTTTTGTGAAATCCCTCCTGGCAGGCTTTGTTTTTTTTAAGTGGGTTTAAACTGTTAGGCAGAAAGCTCTCCTGATCTTGAGTGGCCCTATAATTGATTGCTTGGTCCGAGATGTGTTTGATGGGTGGATTTGAATTAATCCGTTCATTTTATTCCATTTTTAAATCGGTATCTGATGTGTGCCCGACAGTGACCCCGCTGCTCTGCCTCTGAATCCTTGAAATCCACCCAACGCGCCCTTGCGTCGCACCCGTTTCCATCCACGGACAGCGTTCTTTTTCTGGTGGTGGCTTCCTTAGAACGTTCTGCCTGCCTTTCATCTGCCACCGAGCGAGCAGGAGGACACAGCTCTGAGCTCTGCTGCTCCACAGAAGTGCTTTCCAATCTAGGAGTGCAAGAGGGGAAAGAAAACCAACTGAATTCCTGAATCCAGTTCCCACCAAGCTGTGCACTGAACTGCTTGGCTTGGAGCATCCATGAGCTCAACCTCCAGCCAATGCCACCGCCACCTCTCCCGGGGCTGCCGACTGCTTGCTGGCAGTCTGTGGTACCCGGTTTTGGCAGCTTGGCTTGCTCCCTGGGCCCCTCCAGGTCCCTCTCGCTGCGTTAGCCGCGGGCTCACGCGCCCTCTCCTTTCTGGAGCACTAAGAGGGAACGTGGGCAGAGCCGCCGTGAGAGCGTGTGCGGGCCTGAGACAGACGGGGTGATCCAGGATTGCTCCGAGCTTGGCTCCCTCTGCCTGGGATGAGTCTGAAACGTGATTTCCCGCAGGCCTCATTCTCCTGCGAACCTTGGCACCCTCATCACGTTACGCCTTGGAGCACATTTGTGGTGGTTGAGTTGAGAGCACGTTGCTGGACAGCCTTTCGGGGTGGCTACGGTTCGGTTCTCACAGTCAAAATGGCCTTTTCCTCTAGGAAGAGACTGAGTACATAGGTCCCTTGGGCTTGCTCTTAACCAGGGGAGGACAAAAAGAAACCAACCCCTCTCCAGCAAAGTTCAAAGCAAGCCCAAAAGGAATTCAGAGGATTCACCATTTCCATAAGGAATATTTTTGGTTTAGTCTAAAGCTTGTGTTTCTTCAGCATGCAAATCATCTCGTTATTTTACTTTGCTTAGGCTTGACTCTCTGCTGCAGTAATTGAATTTTCTGCTGCCTAAAAGCACTTTCTCAGGCAGCTACCTGGTGAAGTCAGGAGATTGCCCGAGCTTGACCGGACACAGTCGAACCTTCTTTACTAAGTCTCTGCTAGCTGGTGGAAGTTCCAGTTTGAGGCCTGTAGCTTTTCACTGAAGTTGTTTCCCAGGGATTTTTGAGAGTCTGGATTCCGGTGGTGGCAAATGAGTTGATGTGTCTGGAGGAAACGGGATCGAGCTGTTCACGTGGGAAGCTGGGAGAGTCTCCTGCAGCGAACCATTGGTGTGGGCACGGCCATGACTGAATCCTGGGAAGATGCAGGAACGAAATTAGATCACAGAATGATGGAATGGGTTGGGTTGGAAGGGACCTCGGAGATCATCTCGTTCCAAGCCCCTGCCATGAGCGGGACACCTCCCGCTAGTCCGGGTTCTCAAGGCTCCATCCAGCCTGGCCTTGAACAAGATGCTGCATTTGTTGGGTTTTTTTCTTAATACAATCATCTTCTGGTTCTGCCTTTAGTGATAACTTTGTCATTTACAAAATATTTGCAGATCCTGAGGTGCCGCAGAGCTTGACGTTCGCGAAGCAGCCTTCTTCCCTCACCAGAGTGACTGGGCAAAGCGCGGTTTTCCCGTGCGTTGCTGCGGGATTTCCAGCTCCCTACATCAGGTGGACACGGAACGAGGAAGAGCTTATCACAGAAGGGTGAGTAATGGCCAACATACATGTTTTTATATGATGGTAGGAATCCAGCCAGAGTTAGTTTTAGATAGAGCACGGTATTTTTTGTCAATTTTAACCCAGGAGAACAGAAGCTGGTTTCAATGTGCTGGAGGGCTCCTAGACGGTTATGACAGGTAGGATAGTTCATGAAATTCATGGAACAGTCTCGTAGTATTTTTCTGCAAACATCTGAAACCAAGAAATCTTACTTGAAGCGGGAAGGTTATTAAGAAAATACTCCCTTTTAGATTGCTGCTGGAGTCAGAGAAGCCATTAAAGGAGTAAGGGCACTGCCAGAAAGCTAAGATGTCTTCATGTTGGCGTGTTACTGTGTGAAGCCCTGCGCTTGCCTTCCTCTTTCTGCAACGAGCGTGTCCGGTACGCGTTTAAATGTTCCATGAGAATTTAAGAACAAGTGCTCAAAGCCGAATTACATAATTTCTCATTAAAACAGAGTCTTAAAATGTTAGGCCTGATGAAAAAAAAATTGTGGGCTTTCAGGAACGTTTTAGGTGAAAACTACTGTATTAATCCTTGGCGTTGGTGGTGCTCTCGTGGAAAATAACGTGGTAGAAAATGTGTATGAAGCAGAACAAATGTTATCGAGGAGCGCTATCTTTCTGTCTATCTAGCGAACATACTTACCAGAACAAGGAAATTACAAACAGATACTTGAATGTTCCCGACGTCCCTCAAAGTCAGCGGTGAGATTAATGGAGAAACAAGTTAATCATGGCCCAACGAGGGGTAGAGTTGGATCGCGGCGCGGCTGACACGGCAAGCAGCGGAAGGGAGACGCGAGTCTCTCTCCGGTAGCAGTGATAGTAATATATCTCTTTTTTTGGCAACTCTTAAATTAAAAAATCCAGGGGCTCGTAATTTGAACTGCCTTTATCTGGGAAGCGCGAGCTTCTGTGGGTAATGACTAACAGTTCTAACACCCCCGAGGAACGGTGTCGCTGTCAATCTGACGGCACGCGATTTAGATTCATTTTCGCTAAATATAAGAAATCATTCGCGTCCAAAGGATGGGGCAGACTCATTAGAATTGCACAATCAGATGGGAGGAATTGTCAGAATCCATGTGCCTGGTAAGACCTTAATTTGTTTTTCCTGCGTGTGAAACGATGTCATGTCGTATCTTGATCAGTTTTGGCTGCCTCCCCGCCCCGTCTTCTCTGGGTTGTGTCATGGTCGCTGCCCGAGGAGGATCGAGCTCACTTTCTAAAGAACTCTCCTTTTTTCTTCTGGCTTTTTGATGCCAAGCCCGAATTCTCAAATCCTGCTCTGAATAGAAGGCTGTTAATTCCCTTAGGAGCTTTTCTCTGCAGCTTGGCACCACAGCTTCTGAGCTCTTCACACATTGGTTTTTTTTTTCTTTTTAAAATTCAGACGGATGTATTTTAGGCATAACATTAGTAAACGTATTTGATCCTTGTGTGTGCACAATCGGAAGCACATAGAACCTGGTTTTTCCGAATATTTAGCATTAGTTGGTGTCCCTCTGCTCCACGAATGGGTTGGGTTGACTTGCTGCAGGTACAGACCCCCCATGAACGGTGTGTCCTGTTGGTAGGACGTGGCCAGACCAGCACTTCTCCAGCTCTTCGCTCAGAGCCCCTTTTTCTTGAGGACCTTTCCACCATTACATGGACACAGGGTGGTGAGGCAGGAGCTACAAAGCTCTCAGTGTCCCCGAACATCATTTTCCTGCTGCTCCTCTGCACGTTCTCTGCCAAGCCCAAGGAAAGGCTCTTACCCAGCAAGAGTAAATAATGTAAAAAAGAGTAAATAATGGGTTTGAAGAAGGAAAATTAGATTTCTTTTGACTTTCTGTACCACAGTATCTTCCTGGTCTGGCTGAAGATGAGTGAGTGAAGTTATTTTGCTGATGAAGCTGATTAAAAAAAACCAATTGTTTTTCCTATTTCAACACTTAGCTGCTTTTTTTTTTTCCTACAGTGAAGTATGCGCTCATTATAGTTTACTTTTGAGATAGGTAAAGGAGAAAATTGCATTTTTTTTTTCACTCTGTAGGAGTAACGTCCTTCATTGTTGGCTCAAGTGGTCAAACTGTGCCAAAACTTTCAGTCTTGTACTCATGACTTTGGCTTAACAGAGAAGAGATTCAAGCAAAAAGTTCTTAAAGTTCATTTACCTTGGCAGCTGTCGCATTGTTCTTTTTGAATGGAATAACTGGAAAATCTCTCCGACTAAGAATTAAGATTCTTTGTTGACACCAAACCTGTGGTTGGACTGCAGCAAAATAGGTACCGTAGCTTATTATGCATGGTCTGTTAATTTAATTACAAATTAAATCGCATTTAATTAGTATTAAAATCCCCTTTTGATATCAAAGTAAGACTTTCCTTATTAGCACGGCTTTTCTTTATCCGAAGAAAAAGCCGATTCTTTTCATCGGGGCAGGTTTTAGTGTTCCTTGTGCTCAGGAAGAGCTCTTCAATCATGGTTTTTGTCTATACACACACACTACAGACATGAACATACACAGATGTAGATACACACACGTGTAGATACTTATATCATGATACATGGCTCGGATCGCAGGTCTGTTAGAACTTCCAGGAGTCCTTTCAGAACGGAGCTGACAGATTTTAAAGAGGTCTAAGTGATGGGGAGAAAGCTGAGGGAGTGCAGGAGTGTGTCCTTAATACCGCACACGAGCGGCGGGTATTTTTAATCCTTACAGGTTATAGTTTTCCAGGCACTGGGAGTGATTTGTATTAAGTGAATTACACTCGCTCAACTCAGTAAAGGTTAAACATAGCAGAGTAATTACAGAGATTTGTTTTCTGCTAGTAGATCCCACAAAATAATCTAATTTACTGTCTAATTTTATCTGCCGTACTTTACCGAGACTGCAAATAGATTATAAGATGTTTTGGGAATAGTAATTTAAAAGGGGAGGAAAAAAAAACCCCTCCGGGTATAACTGGCCGTTGGAATACAATAAATTAACGAAGGCTGCCTATCTTTTGTGGTCGGGAAGCAGAAAAAAGGGTGGGAGCTGGGCAGGCAGCGTCGCTGGAGTCGGCGCGCGCTCTGGCCGCGTCACCGAGGCCTGTACGGAACGGGTGCCAAAGCCTTGCTTTGGAATTGGATTTTGCTCTTCCCCGACGCCGGGATCATCAATCTCTGTTGCTTTGAATGACACTTCGAATGACGTTACCGCTTTTACATTAAGCGGAAACGTTTTTGTCTCTGGTGCCTGAAATGCGATTGCTTGCCTCTTTTGTGGAAACGCTTCGTTGTCCTGACAAAATTAAGATGTTTTTACTGTCTTGCAAAAGCGGTTTTGCTTGAAGCCCGAAATTCTTCAGGAGCTAATGGCTGCAGAAGGACTCACCGGGCGCTCTGACGGGTGAATTGTTCTCTTCCATGTTTTGAACAGCAGGGAGCTGGTAGTGGATCACGTAGCGGGCAACTCCAGGCTCTCCTCAAGCTTCTCTTGAGGAAAATAATCAACGAGAATGAAAGCACAGCCCGTCTAACCTCATTTCTTGACAAAAAAGGAGAGTTCAGGTGAATGCCACCATGTTGCCGATACTTTATGAGATGTCATAGGACAAACTGTTGTTGCCTAATGTGACAACATCGAGTCATTTCTTACGATTTTAGTAACGTCTTCGTTGCTGCTTAGCAGCCCTGAGTCTCCTGCCTCACCACATGCGTGTTCCTTCACTTTTCCAGGAGCTACGGGAGAATAAGCATCGTAAGGCAGGTTTTGCTTTGAAATAGGTTACTATGGAGGTTGGGAGATATGCAGAAACAAATTTTACTACATTTTGTGTAATAAAAGCAGATACACAACTGCACGTGCGGGTGTGTAGAGGTCCAGACTTGTCTTACTCCTTCATTTTTCTGTAGGCCTGATTGTTAGTGCAGCTTTAACACGTCCAGCTCTCACAGATAAGCTTTGGTGCCCTTGTTTCTGTTCACCTTGACAACGTTTGGAAAGCTCTTCTGTGTTTGTGGACCATTGATGACTCAAGACAGACAAAGAGGTTCAAGAATCGGGAAAACCATCATTTTCTTAGCTCTTTTTAGGTGGTCCTAGAACTTCCACAGCTGGCCAGGTTGGCCTTTGGAGGTGGTGCAGTCCAAAGTTTCGAGGTTCGGTTTCTTTGTGCCAGCTTCAACAGACTTGTGGGGTTTAAATCTAATTGTTTTACCTGGATAGAATACAAGCAAATAGAATTCGAAAGGGTAGGAGAAGATGGAGGGGAATGTGATTCAGTTGAGGTAGCTTCTCTTCACATCTCCTGTGTATGGAATATTCAAGATACGAGACCGATCATTCTTCGCTACCTTTGATAATCACTAAAGCAACTTCTTTTTTCCTACATACTCATTTTTCATCTGATCCACGATAAGAGGCTTCTGCCTTTTTTTTGGCAGCAATGACAAATACCGTCAGAATAATCCAAGAGGTATCTTATCTTCTTTTTGCTTTCTGTCCTTGAACCACTGTTGAGCAGTTCCAAAGAAAGATTGAATGACAAAGTTCTGCCTGTTTTCCTCTTTTGAAAAATTATTAACCTGTGTCTTAGTCTGAAATCCTGGCAACCTTTTTACAAACATTCAATTACTTTGTTTTAAAACATACATTGAGGTTCCTTATGTTGTATTGGCAGAAGTCGGGCATGTTACAGTTCACTTAACTTCTCAAGCAATAATTCATTCCAGCTCTATCTGCAAAACGTTGGGGTTTTTTATTATTATGTGGTTGTGTTATTTTATTTTTTTAAAATTTGAGTTCCTATAGTCTAAACAGGATCATATTTAAGTAAGAACTGAAGTTGAAAGTGCAAAAAGAGGAGCTCGCGGCATTGATAGAGCTGAACTTAATTTTAGAGATGAAGCTAAGGCGAGGAACTTGACCACCTAGTTAAAAAAATTCCTCTCTGATGTGGCTCCGTGTCAGCACACCCAGGAACGTTATCTGCCAACACTTCTTCAGTTTATGGAGACGTTTCAGGACTTGCGTGGGCTCCTCTGGTAGCACTTTAAGTCAGTCTGTCCATCACGTCACGCGTACGTCCTGTTTCCGCAGCTATGAGCGATTCCTGCTGGCGGGCGGCAGCCTGGCCATCGGCGACGTCACGGAGGAGGACGTTGGGACGTACACCTGCATAGCAGACAACGGGAACGAGACCATCGAGGCTCAGGCGGAACTCACCGTTCAAGGTAGGTCAAATATTTAATTTTCAGAGAGAAGAGATCTCCAGGTGACTTCACAAGAGTTGTGTAATTGGTTAAAGATCCCTCCCTTCTACAAAACAGGTGTAAGTTTGGCTTCTTCGCCTTTCTTACATTCCGTGAGGAAGTCTGTCACGGGTTGTTTTTTATTATTATTTGGGCCTTAATATTGGTTTAAAATTCTTCAGCTAGGATTTATGGGCATGTTAGAGTTTTAAGTCTCTTTTTAAGAGCGTAACTTGTTGCACAATGGGTTGTTGATCTTGGAAGTATGTCTGAAGGGATCAGTTTAATCACGGAACCACTGTATAAAAGGCTTCTCTATAGGGAAAACCTTTATGATAATAAAAAGAGCATTGTTTTACATCATGTGATAACTTCTATACCTTGGAATGTTACGTAAAGACACCTTCGCAGGGTTCTTTCTTCTGTCCACACAATGTATGAAAGTTTGACAAATTGTAGTGCTAGATCCATTTTGTGTGTCTTACCTGGGGCTTCTGAAACATGACCTCGTTTCTGAGACAGAAGAGCTGGAGAAGTTTGCTTGGGCTGAAAAGAAAAATCTTAAGAAAGGTCACCAAGTTTTCCAGGGTTGGTCGTTGAGCTGCTGAAGTCTTCCTCTTCCAGAGAGCGGAGTATGAAGGCAGGTCGATATCGGCATCAACATCCCAGGGGAATAATCTCCCGAGAGCGCGTGGTCAGCGCTCGTTCTTGTGTTTCATTGCCCGCTGGCCTCGGGAGCAGCTTTCCAAGCACGTCTTTTCCTTCCTGTAGGCCACTGGTGCAGGAGCATTTTAGCTCCTTCTGCCCTTCTTCAAACGTAGGGGAACGATGTCTGAAAAACCCGCTCTGGGAGGCCTTTGAAATCAAATACAGTGTTTTGAAAGCCAACAAGTTCTGGTCATGCCAAAAAAACCGCCACGTTGTTGTTCTTTCTTGGGCCAAAAGACTAAAGATAGGCGCTCGTGTCTTTTCAACACTCCGATGCTTGGCGTTTGTAGCACTTGGTGACGGTTTTACACGACTTGCCGTGTGCTGTTTAATTCAGTGCCAACCTACATATCTTACAGAATTGGCAGGAGGCTTTGAGTTTTATGGGCAGTGGCAGAAATTAATAATATTAATGGGATGATGCAGTGAAGCTAAGCACGTCACAGGTATTGTGGCCTTAATGTAGGATCTACAGCCGGGGCACTTGGGGCTGAAAGTGATCTTGAGATCACTCTGCTCCTCATCTAATGGAAGTGATTTCTTTCTTTGGGTGCAGAGATTTAGAATATCTTCTGCCGGGTCTTTTATGCTGAATTTTCTTTCTATTTTTCTGCGGATCTTTGCTGAAGCACCCGGGATTTTTTGGTTGGAGGTTTCGGTAGCGTACTAGAGGCTCGTGCTAAGGCAGAGCCCATCTTTGTTTCCTTCTACAAACATCTCACCGCTGCGATTCAGAGAAGGATTTATAAATCTTTAAGTGTGGCTACAGTGACTGGAATTTGCAGATCCTTAGAAACCACTGGCTTTATCCAGTTGTAAGCCTCAATTTTTGGTGGGTTTGGAGAGAAGGATTTATTTTTGGTTTTGCTGTAGCCTACATTTTTGAGGAGGACGAAAGAAAGGATTGTAAACGGATACCTGTTTTTGTCATTAGTAACATCCTTTGTAGCTTTATCTATGAAATTCAATCTCGACCCTCTGTTAAACCTGGTTACTCTGACACGGTACAAAGAGATGTTTAGATTTTTACGGTTTTGAACGCCCCAAAAGTATGTCTTGAAAGTCGATGGGTTTTGGTGTAGCTTCTATCAACCTCCTGGAGTTAATTCTGCGTTTCCTGCTGAGTGACACGAGCTGTTCTGAGCGTGGCTGTGTCCTCTGCCAAGGTGGGCACTCGTCTCCACATCTCTCTTCCCCACAGCCCCTCTGCCCTCTGTTGACTCACTTGCTTTTTGGGAGCTCTGAGGCACTTTATTTAACTTGAAACCAGAGGTTTTTTAGGCTGGTTTGAGCTATCTTTTGACAGAAACGGGTTAGGGAGCAACTGCTTGAACAGCTGAGCCACGGCTCTGTTGGAAGCCCTGTTTTCAGGCCTTTTTCCTAAAAAAAGGGAAGATGCACGTTGCTCCAAAGTGAGGAGAGGCCTTGAAGCCATCTCACAAGGCTGCTCTGCATCAAAGAGCTGCAGAAGAGCAAAGTTTCTAGTTATCTGTGTGCAAATGGGAGATTTCATGTACGCACACGTCGCTCACTGACGTTTTGACTTGGGCGTTTGAGAAGTGGTGGGAATATGGAAGAGAACGTGAAATGTCCCGGGGGAATATCTGCAGCTGAGAGAGTCTCAGCCCCCAAAGCTTTGCAGTTCTGAATCCCATCCGCATTTGAGCCAGTCCTTAGGGACAAATCCCAACTGGATAAACTGCGTGTACAGCTCGCTTTCCTTGGCTTCATCTCGGGGGTTTGTCATCACGGTCTCAGGCCCTGCACCTTGAGGGTCCCTTTACCAGGGTAGATCCCTTCCCATGAAGAGAGGCGATCATCTTCTGGTGCCTGAAAATCTTTGGTGCAAAGTCAAATTTCTGTGAGCTGTGTTGACAATAAGGCACCAGCACGTGTAACGAATTGGGAGCGCTGGAAAAATTTGTTTTGCTCTCCCCAGCACTGAAAGAATCCGTAGTATTTCCGCTCGATAAGAGTGAGAAGTGCTGAGAGAAAAGCTGGGAAACAAGTAATAAATGTATTTAAAATGCAATCAGGTGGCTTGTGTTCAACCTCCAACCTGCAGCCTGGAAGAGCAGCAGTGGCAGTTAAATACGAGAAGGTTAGAAGTTCATTCTTCATCTGGGAAATATTTAAAATTTATGGCCGTGCCCGGCACCTCTGGGATTTCTGCAAACGCTGTGACGCGCGTTAGATCACTGCGTGAGCTTCCCGTCGCTTGTCTTGGTGCTTAGGTTGTAGATAATGAGTTCAGAGGGGTTTTTTCCTCTTTCTGATGAAATATTTACTGCAGGTTAATACTGAACCAGAAAATAATAAACAAAAAAAATTTTCCATTTTCATTATAAATTGAAATGGCAGGGCTGAAGGCTTTAAAATAAATGGTTTGAGTGAGAAGCATCAGAATTGCTCTTTTTTATCTGCACTATTACCTTTCAGTGATTTTTTTGGAATTGCAGAAAGTTGGCTTTTGAGTCATCTGGGACAGCATTCAATCTCTGGTAGCGTGTCTTAAATAGTATGCGTTAAATGCCTCGCTGTGTTAATGTACTAAAATGAAAAATACAAAAGGAAAGCTTTATTGGGGGGTATCTGTGGTGATAAATTAGAGGTTGCACATGTCAACTGGCTGATCACTACCTCCTTAGTGCTGCCAGAGCAAATTGCATGGAAAAAATAGATGCAGAAGTAGTATCTTGATAGAATTGTCCATTTTCTGCTTTGAAAGGAAATGGTGGAAATATTTTCAGGAGAGCTGAAAAGCCTTATACTTCAGCAAATCCCAAGCCTAACGGATTATTCTGGTAAAAAAAAAAAATCCATCTATTGCAGTGTTGGTCCTGCGGTGTAAGAAAACATGTTTTGTGCTCTCGATGCAAGGGCTGGGTAGTAATTTAGGTAAAATACAGACTTTATCTCGCTGTCTTTTGTTGTCTAGCTGGTAGGTTTTAAATTAACAGTCGGGGCCAAAAATCAGATTTGAAATGATGGTGTTATTATGGCACAGCAGAACCACAGTTGCTTGGGGGTCTAGACTCTATCAGCTGAACGCTCCTCCATCAGCAGAGCAAAACCATCTGAGGTGGTGAAATCTGTGGGCTCGAACAGCAAGCTTTGGGGCACTCAAACCAGGAAAGAAACGTAGTTTGTGCAAATCTATCAAGATGTCTGTAGGTCTGCCTTTCTTGGAAGGGATCTGTAGTCATTGCACGGTGCTTTGCATTTAGCCGTTCTGTTTGCTGTTGGAGTAATCATAGACTCGTAGAGTCATAGAATGGTTTGGGTTGGAAGGGACCTTAAAGATCATCTGGATCTAGGTGCGTTCCTCCCACTAGACCAGGTTGCTCAGTGTCCCGTCCATCCTGGTCTTGAACATCTCCAGCATCCACAACTTCCCTGGGCAACCTGTGTCTCACCGCCCTCAGAGAGAGGAACTTCTT
>JAVSBS010018069.1:52646-62890 GCA_033124195.1 Coracias cyanogaster | reverse complement strand
GAGAGGTGGTGGCTGCCCCATCCCTGGCACCATCCCAGGTGAGGTTGGCCGGGGCTCTGAGCAACCTGCTCTAGCTGAGGATGTCCCTGCTCCCTGCTGGGGCGTTGGACCAGATGAGCTTCAAAGGTCCCTTCCCACCCCAAGCAGTCTATGAACTCAAGACAGACTGGTCAGAGGAAGAGTTGAGTTTCCCTTGAGCTCCTCTGCACCCCCTCCCCAGGGTGGTATTTAGGGGGTTGGGGTTGGTGACCTACATGAGCACAGAAGTGTCCCAGCCCCAGGCTCTCTTGCTTGGTCAGCTTAATAAATGGAGCTCAGCAGCAGCGTGTTGCCGAGTGTTCTCTCCTCCCGCCATGGCCTGATCAACTTGTGTCCCAATGGCAGAAGCTCACAGAGGTCAGAGGAGATGTAGCGCCTTGTTTTCATGAGGGTGGTGGTGCAGTGGGTACCTTGGAAACTTTTAACACAGAATCTCTTTGAGATTCTAGGCTTAAATTTGAAACGCTCAGTATTAGGGCTGTTCACCTGGTGGCCTCTCTGGGGTGGTGACACCAACCATCCCCATCAGCGTTTACTCTTAGAAAAGGGGCATCTGCATCATGTCGAGGAGTCTTACCGAGGACAAAACGAAAAGGCCCAGCCAGAAAGGTTCACTCCTCGGCAAGGGGCGTTTGTTTGCGGAATTCTCTGATGTTCACAGTGGATGCCTAAGACCCGTCAGGAGTCATCTTGGAGAGACAAAAAGCTACCCACAGAACCTCACCAGAAACCTCCTGACAGAGATAAAGAAAATTATTTTCCTCGTGTTTTATACGGAACTGAAAGAATATAAAGCTTTTAGTCGTTTGCTAATAACATCAAAATCTTTGAATAGCTTTTTCCCCAGCCTGGGAGCCTGCCAGAGAAAGCGCAGGGTCAGCAGGTGATTGAACACCAAGAGAAGAAGGCCTGAGGCAGAGAAGTGAATTCTTGAGATCCATGTTCTCTGCAAATGGGAAGGGTTTTTAAATGATCTTTTCTTTTTGAAAATCAAGGGAGCTTGTGGGGGGACGTACCTGCGATTGTAGCGCTAGCGAAACGTATTTCGACCCAGATCCACGAAGTGAACAGTAAGTCATCCTCGGGACCAGATGGTGTTCACTCAGAATTTCTCAACGACTGGAAGTGTGAAATCCTGAGTTACCAAGTGTGGTGTGTAACCTATCACTTAAATTGGCTAATCAGACAAAAAAAAAAAAGCAGACTAAAGATATTTGGTCAATGTGACAGGTGGTTTTTTAAAGTCTTTTGGGAGAGCTCTGGGGTGAGTTAATCTGATGTCTGGAGCAGTTAAACGGACAGAAATGATAACAAAATATCGGAAAGGAATAGGCACCGAAACGGAAAAACCGTTCTGGTGCTAACTCTGGTGATTCCATATATCAGGTACCGTGAGCAGCTCTTGTTGACTCCCCTCTGAAAGGCAGCAAAGCTCTTGGGCGTAGCAAAGCCCAAGGAGGTGTGGGATGTCACGAGGGGGGTCAGAGACACGTGCAGTGTCTAAAGCCGTGCTCTTCTGGGAGATCCTGGGTGCCCCGTGGAAAGCGGATAGGAAATGGGTGCTTGCTTGTCTTCCTTGCAAGAACGGGGCAAGGAGGCTTGGAGCGCTACGGTCCTGTGAGAATCTCAACGTCGCTCCGTGTAGGAGCTCTTCTGTGCAGGAATGGTGCACGCTGAGGATTCTTCTTTTTCTTATTTACGTGTTAAGCTCTTTGAGCGCTCTGGGGGGTCCGATTCCACGACTGCTTACATCTTGCCTTTCCTCGGCCACCCGAGTCCAGGACTTCCATTTTGCTTTTGGAGCCCATTTTCTGAGTCACTGATCATTTTCATGGCTTTCTCATAAATCTGAGTTCATTTTTTCCTTGAAGTGTGCTCCAACAACAAGGTCAGCCAAGGCAGGGATGGAACAGGGATCTCGGGAGCTGCTGCGGTACCTCCTTGAACGATCGCTGCTTTTCCTACCAGTATGATACTGGGAGTCGTGTTAGTTCGTGGTTGTATTTCTGATCTCTGCTAAAATCTTCTCTCCTATTCCGTAAACATAGTCTATTCTTTCTCCTGAAAAAGAAATACACATTTATTGAATTATATCCTGACGTTTTTATCCTAATTGATCAATATAATTTTACTTTATTATTTTTCCGTACTACTCATCCTTACTTGGTTTCTTGGCAGTTGTAATAACGTCGCATTATTTTTTTCTTAGTTTCTGCTTCTGAAATGCTCATTTAGGGGCTGGCCTCTGAGGAATAGTTTGTACTTTAGCAACTTTTGAATGAAAGCTTTTCACTGTAAATACAAAATATTTGTTTTCAGGTTAATTCAAACGCAATCTGATCATCCCCTGCCCTTCTCCCATCACCGAAATCCCATCTCCACGTAGTAGCTCAGCATTCGGGCAATAAAAAATTCCGTGCATGTCGTAGTTTACATTTTAATAACCTTTTGAGTCTTGATACAATGATTATTTTTTTTTTTTTAATATTCATGTGACAGTTTTCTATTCTGTGGATCTTTCTCTGCAAAGGTTCCTTTTTGTTTGCTATGCAAATTTTCCAGCTGCATCTGAAGTGCGTTGTAAGGACATGACAGCCCTGCTCCGAGCCCGGGAAGACCTGTGACTTGCCCGGCACATAGTTGTGGTTTTCACATCTTTTTTCGGCATACTTATCGATAAACCTTTGCCATTTTTAGGGAAGAACATTATAATTCCCCGTTTCCATCTTTTTTTCAGGACGTACTTGAAGAAAACCACCTAATTCGTGCAGCTGTAGCACAGAATTTCAAGATAGTTGGAAGTTCTGCTGTCAGGCAGCAATCTATAGATTTCACTTGTGTTTGGTGGGGCTGCAGGAGGTGAAGGATGTCACGTCGCTTTGGAGCTGAATCAACATTTGGAAAAAAACCCCATATTTAGAAGACCAACAGGCTGTTAGTTTGTGATTACGCTTTGATACCATGAAGCAGAAAACCTTGTTCTAGACTTTGCTGAATATAAGCTATAACTGAGATGTTTGATGACCGCTGCTCTCACCTAATGATTTAATCGTCTCGGTTATCCTGAATTTGTTTGATTTGTTTGCTTTGAGATACTTGAACAGTCTGTGTTCTCGTAGCGGGTCTGCTCCCAAGCACTAGGCTCACACAAGTGGTGTGTCTGGAGCTGGAACCAACCCCTCCGACACCCGCCACTTTGGCCAACTTACACCTAAAGTTCAGATGTTCAAATCTGTCAAAAATCTCATGAAAATAGAAGGGTTTGTCCCTTGGCAGGTGGCTTTGGAGAAGGTTTCCTGTGTTGCAGTGACACCGTGGCACGTGTTAGTACTCGAGGTGCGAGTGAACGGATTAACGGGTGATTGGTGCATCGCAGACCTGCGTCCTCCTTAGAAACCAGCTCAAATTAACTTTATAAGGACTCTAATAGGATTTGTGGCGTATCCTAATGGAAAAGCTTGTCCTCCCTGGAGGAGAAGATAACATTCCTCTAGGCTCACCATTTCAGGCTGGTAGGAAACGGGTTTTATAGCAAAGTACCGTGTTTCGATACTATTGGTAATGCTGATTGTTAGCTGAAATACAGGATGGGGCTTCTACCTCCAGCATTTGCAAGTCATTGGACCAAGAATGCTTAAGGCCTGATTACTCGGAGATAGACCATGAAAACTTATCCAGCCTACTTAATTTATGTAGCTGCTCTTTGGAATACGCAGAGGCCTGACTAGAGCCGTCAAAGCTCCTTTGGTGAGTTGTGCTAATGAGCCCTCCCCTGGGGTTTGGGAGGACCCATCAAGAACATCAAAATGAGTGTTCTTATGCGCCTCATGTCCAGCAGACTCTTTTAAACATATTAAGAAGTAAGATAATGGTGCAGCTGGGACTGAGGAGTACCGGGCATATAGCACCTACTTCTCTTTTGGGTACTTGTTTTGGTTTAAATATTTGACTTTCAGCTTTTTCTCTTGTTATAGCAGTCTCAATAGCCTGCCTGCGTGAGGTGCTTCTCCGCCTCCGCAGGGTTTGCTTGTTGCTCAAGCCTGATTATAAGAATCACTGCTTTGCTACCATTTCTTCTTCCTCCTTCTGGGGAGCAGCGTGGAGGAGATTAGATTTTTTGGGAAAGGTTACCACCCGTGAAAGTGAGATCTTCTCTAGAAGAGCGGCGTTTTGATTTGGTTCTTGCGAGAGAAGGTTCGTCGTGCTTGTAATTAAGTTGGAAGTTTCGATGTGCAGAAGTTTACTGTTGGCTTTGGTTGTGCAGTTGTAGCTTGGCTTGATGCTGCAGGTTTGAAATGGGGTTGAGAAACTAGAAACCTTTGTTCTTCCGTCAGCGACTGGAAGAGTGAAAGGAAAGCTCCTCAAGAGATGGAGAGGAGGACGGAGCGTAATTAATTTCTCTCTCATTTGAAGCAGTGCAGATGGCTGAACCGAAAATAGAATCTTTCGACTATGCCCCTGAAGGCCACAAAATTTCTCTCTTAATGAGGGAGAGCAGGCAAGAGCTACTGGCCACTGGAAAGACATCTGAAGAACCAGCAGTTCTGTAAAGTTCAGAATAAAGGTCGCTGCTTTAGTACACTCCATGTAGCTACTCAAAGAATCCCAGAGCCTTTCAAAAACAGCGCACAGACAATGCAGATCCTAAGCCAAGACGTTTCTTGGTGAATCCATCCCCGTTTCCTCATCAGCTTGGTTGCGGTTCCTCTTGCACACATGCACTTCACAGCTGTTGGCTTTAAAAAGGTTATTATTTTCCAAATATTTCACCTTTACTGGGATTTAGCTGAGAAGCTTGACTCAACCGCTGACGTAGATTGTTGGGGGTTTGTGTTTCGTTTATTAATCGCTGTTGCCATCGAAATATTTTGCGGTTTAAATCTACAGAAGTGGGGAAGATACTTTTGGAGAGGGACTGTCTACAAGTACCACAGCACGTGAAACTGCGCGAGCATCTTGCCATTTACATAGTTATTTGCCTTCTGACATGAAGAGGGATAGAAGAGGGGGCTGAGCTGCCAAGTCTTCTTTGAAGTTTAATTGTCTGTTTGGTAACACAACACATAATCTTCCATTACAAATCTTATTTTATATGGTAATTGGCTCATTTGCTCTCTGGTTATCAATTTTACTCCTCTCCCACAAACATCTGTACTTGCATTGTGTTAATCTGTGCGAGTGCTAAACGCTGACATAGTTAAACTATAAAAATGTATTTTAAAGCATTTTTTAATTCATTAACTGGGAAGTAATTGATAATAAAGTGAGCACTTCTCGTATTATTATCCTTTTGTAAGCAGCTTGGCATTTGCTCCACAAGCCAGAAATGCAGAGTCACTTGGAAAAAAAGAACGTTTCCAGTTCTTAATCTCCTAAAACAAAAATATTTATGGGCAAGTAGTAGGATATCTAGTTCAATTTTCAGTTTTGTGGCAAAGAAATATTGACTATGTTGAGATACATTGAGTCTCATGGTTCAATATGAATGCCTGCTTGTGGGTGATGCCCTAAGTTACGGCAATATCAATTGCTCAAGATATTCCAGAACTTTCCAAATATCTTCATTAACCATTAGTGGAGGAAACAGAAATAATCCCAGAACTTTCCTTCGCGCTAATTTTGTTGCAGATGCGACAGTCTCTCAGTTCCTTTATGGTGCTTCTCGTCAGCTTCTGCTCATCTCCCGACCTTTCAAATGAGGCATGGCCGCTCCCAAACCGGCTGCTCTTTGTCCCGTGGTTCCATTTTGGGTTTGCTCTTCAACCTCGACAGCAGCTACTGATGCTTTAAGAGCTGCTCCTTATTGTATTGAACTTCTCTTGTAGATCCCGTTTCTCATCCTTGAGTTTTACAGCGTGGCTACTCAGTACAGTGCTTTGTATTCTGGGGTCATCAGGGGTATTCTTTTTTAGACAGAGGTTTGGTCACAGGACAGATATTTTGGACACATACGTCTTTCCAGATGTTAATATTCTCTTATCAAACTTATAATCTGAAACTGGAGTGGTTTTTGGAGAGCTGCTTGTCTCCAAGTCTTTGGTTTTAAAAATATTCAATCCACGTACAAAGCTTGACGATGGTTTCCCCGGAAGAAGTAAAGCATGATCTCGTATTCCTTATTCCCTAGCACGAAATAAATCCCACTGGTAGGTGAAGCGTGCCGAGTGTTTGCCTAAACTCTGTCGCCCTTCCATATTGACTTTGTTTGATAAATGTTAAAGGGCAGGAGGCCGCTTGTGACTTCCCTGGAACTTGAACAACCAGACCCGCCAACATTAGTCAGCAAATGGCCTTTATGTCGGCGAGCATAGTAAAAACCAATAAATAGGTGAACGCTCTTCATAATGGATGATATTCAAATGGTAGGTGCCTGCAAACAGCTCTTCTTTGTGCCGCGAGGCTAAAGCAGCAGAGTCCTCGCACGCTGCTGCATGCTTTGAGGCTTGGAGTACCCCAAAAAATCTGTCTCTTTGAATTTTTAGGGATTTTTAAGATCTTAGGTTAATTAATCTTGCTCTGGGTACATAAGGACATGTAAAAAGCAGCCAAGAGCATGAGGTAACAGCATCTTTTTGTCTTTCTTCCCTTTTATTTGAAGTTCCTCCTGAATTTCTGAAGCGGCCTGCAAATATTTACGCTCACGAATCTATGGACATTGTGTTTGAGTGTGAGGTGACTGGAAAACCTACTCCAACCGTGAAATGGGTCAAGAATGGAGACATGGTGATCCCAAGCGACTACTTCAAAATTGTTGTAAGTATATTGTCCGTTTAGGTGATTTTTAAGCTGTTGACCTGTCTGTTAGTCTTCTAACCATACCCATGGAAGCCAAGTTCTTCTACAGGACCAGCCTCCCCTTGTTGTCCTATTGATGTTTGGGGCCTGGAAGAGAAAAGGGTTTGTTGGAAGCTTTAATACTCCGTAATTCAGTCATTTCACCTGAACGCTAAGACACGTTGAAAGCAGGCCTGGCTGGTGGAACCCATTAAAGCACAAGCTGGCCATGAACACCGACTGCATTTTCCGCAGCCGTCTGTGGTCGCCGACAACTCCAATCTCAAACAGGCATTTAAATAGAAATAGAACCGAGCTGTGGATCATGAGTTCTGGCGCAGCGATGCTGCTAGAGGGGAATTTGAGATGTAGTGAAAGTCGTTAGTGAGACATGGTTGAGAACTTAATGGGTGTATAATTGGGTGTACCTGAGGTTGTAGGATTGTAACAGTGAGCTCTGCAGTTCTGTTCGGTGCTTAAAATATCATCAAAATGGCTGTGGAGACGTCGTGACTTGCCGGTGATGTGCGATGCTAGGAGATGATCGCCCTTAGTAGGAGCTTTGCTGCTTTTTGATACCGTGTAATTGGAGGATTCGGTGCAAAAGAGATGAAATGTGACGGGAACTCCAAATCGGCTTTTCCAGGGGCTTCTCCTGTCTCAGGAACGCGCCGTTGTAACACCGTTGTTTGTGCGATTGCATCTCATTTTTACGTGTTGCCTTTTTTTTCTTTTACCCTTCAGAAAGAACATAACCTGCAGGTTTTGGGGCTGGTGAAATCAGATGAAGGATTCTACCAGTGCATTGCAGAAAACGACGTTGGGAATGCCCAGGCTGGAGCCCAGCTGATAATTCTTGACCTTGGTAAGAGAAACCATGACAATACGGCACCAAAAGATGGGGAGGAGCAATTTCAAGGGAATGTTTGCAGATGATGTGCAATAACTCATCTGGAACCCTGCAGCTCAGCTAGAGTAGGATGGGTTTTTCAAGCCATACGAGTGGTTTCAGCGTTGTCTTCCGTACACTTAAAGTTACATAGGAGAAATCAAGGAGTTCAACAAGATTCACCTTCTCTTTTGGAAAACATGTGGAAAATATTTAGAGCAAGTATTAACTCTAACCAGAGATCTGAAAAGTTGTTGCATGCTAAGATTTAAAAAAAAAATAGCATAGCCTAAATGAAAACAATGGCTGAAATTACAGGTCAGACAAGAAAATACTAATTTGGTGGTTTTGGGGGGGTTTTGTGTTGCCTGGTTTTTTGGGGTGTTTCAAAATTCTAATTTCTTTTTTATTTGGATGGGAAGGGTTTAGGGGAAACAGTCTTAGGTCTGCTCAGAGGCACGATGGAACCTCACACTTGCAATCTGAACGGGTCTGAGTCCGCTAGACCTGGTTTTGGTGTTCACCGTCCAGAGAGGAAACTGTTCTGAGCAGGCCATAAAGAGAGAGCTCCTCTACTTCTTTCCTCATTTTTTGTAGAGTAGTTGTGCTCTTAGAACTTCTTCTGCATTCCCCTTTGGATCCGGCTGTGTTTCATTGCTGGCTGAAGAGCTGCCCGGACTTTCCACGATGATTTGGGGAATGGAAAGTGCCTCGCCTGGATTCCGCAGCTTTGATGCTGTAGAGCCGTGGGATTTCAGCCTCCGAGTAGTGTTAGGTGTCTGGATCCTGCAGTGGCCTACTGTCATCAGGTTGCCGGAAAGATGATTAAAAGTCATTTTCTTTCTGCTCTATGCATGAATCACCTGAATAGTTTCCGAATCTTTCAAGCGGAAGCGTTATTCCCTATTTTCCACATTTGAAAAATACTGAATAATTAATGTCCCTGGGTTTTGAAGCCCTGCCCGAGTTTGGACTCTCACCCAGTTCCCGCTAGCGGTTTCTAAATGACTATGACTGTTATTATTGTAGTTCCTGTGGTCTCACTATTCTTCCTTTCCCACCCCTGTTGTTTGCCCAGTGGTTTCTCCTTCCCGTTCCCCTCTGGCAACCTGTCCTGTTACGCTGAAGGACTTCGCCCTATAATGCTGTCCTTTTTCTTTTGCATGCTGCCAAAGGATTGTGGATGCCGTGTTGGCGGAGTCTCGTTTGGGGTGTAAAGGCAGAGCCCTGAAGTCGTACCGCTCCGTTACGTGGCCCGCGGGGTATTATCGCTGCCCTCGCCGCGGTTCTCCAGCAGTAGCGAGAACCACGCGGTACATCACCGCAGGCAGCTTGCAGTGGTGGTGTTGAGTCGTGGCGTGACGAGGAGCGCAATTAGGCGTGAACGTGCTGTGTCCTGCTGGTGGTAGATGAGAACCGCTATGCGCAGTCAGGGAAAATACAGATACTCCATGTTTTAGTGCCATCTCACCAGCAGCACAGAAGGAAACGATATTCAGGGGGAGAGGGCGAAGGTATCTTCTTGACTCGTGCTTTCATGGCAGCTGTCTTGATGTAAAAGCTAAAACCACTATTTTGAGCAAAAAAAGTATTCTGAACGCTTTGATCGTGATTTCGGAAACCTTTTTCTTCATTTCGTTTCATACCTGAGGATTGGAAAATACCTACTCTGCCAATTTGAAAAGTAATTTCAGTGAAAAAAAAGTGAAGCGCTCATTAAAGTTCTTCCCAATTAGCAGCATGTCCCTTCCCTTGCTGCTCTCTATTTGCTCCTTCCTAAACGGAGCTGGCAAACATCTGGCTGTTTAGAAGCCATTTCCCATTAGCCCCTTTGCTTATCATCTCAAACTGATCTTTAATAAATGAGATGTAAATGAGGTAGCAGAAGCTTTGTGGCGTTTCTCAGAGAGGCCACACACATTTGTGTTGAAGGAACGGGCCAAGGCTCTTGCGTGGCTGTCAATAAAAGGGCTACAGCAACGATTGTGGTAGAGCTGACGACAAGGAAGGAGGTAGTTGGCTGCCATCAGAGGTGAGCTGGAGTAGCTGGGAAAGGCAGAGTCACTCAGACTTTGAGGGAGACGTGCCAAGAAAGGCTAAATAGAAGTAAAGCAATAAAACTGTTTGCATTTTGCGTGTTAGATCAGAATGTAGTTGCCTCTTCCGTACTTGTTTCAGTCGGAACCTTCCATGTGGAAGTTTTCCGACATGTTGGTCTTTGCTGCCTAGAATGACCCTGTTTCATGCACAGCTTTATCGAGGTGTGCTCTGAGGGTTGTCTGAAAATAAAATTCCACATCTGTAGTTTTCTGCAGCCTGAGAAGGAAGCATAATTTTTCAATACAATAGGCGTGAAGTGTACGGTGGGATTAGCAGCTACAACAAAGGGTTTTCTCTGTAGACATTGGTTTCTGACTTCATAGGTAGCAGTAGTTTGGTGGTTCAGCTTGGCTCTGCACAGTGATGGTTTGGGCCCCTCACTCCAAGAAGGACCTTGAGGGGCTGGAGCGTGGCCAGAGAAGGGCAATGAAGCTGGGGAAGG